>JASCZI010242011.1:13180-25912 GCA_036250425.1 Stylosanthes scabra | reverse complement strand
CAAAGTTGAGAACTAGGTTTGTATCGACACATCTTTTCAATACCTTGGCTAGGCTATCCAGACACTCATCAAATGAAGTTCCATACACACTAAAATCATCCATGAATACCTCCATGCAATTCTCAATTAAATCAGAGAAAATGCTACTCATACATCTTTGGAATGTCGCAGGGGCATTGCACAAACCAAAAGGCATGCGACGATAAGCAAATGTTCCAAATGGACATGTAAAACTAGTTTTCTCTTGATCTTCAGGAGCTATATGGATTTGAAAGTAACCACTATAACCATCAAGAAAGCAGTAATGAGTTTTACCTGACAATCTGTCGAGCATCTGATCAATGAATGGTAAGGGTAGTGGTCTTTTCTTGTAGCTTGGTTGAGCATCCGGTAATCTATGCAAACCCTCCAAGAGTTTTGAACTCTATTTGCCACAACTTGATCATCATCTTTCTTCATGACTGTAATCCCTGATTTCTTCGGCACCACTTGCACCGGGCTTACCCATTCGTTGTCTAAGATGGGGTAAATGATCCCGGCTTTCAGCAGTTTGGTGACTTCTTTCTTTACCACATCTATAATGGTAGGATTCATTCTTCTTTGGGGCTGCCTTACTGGCTTCATATTTTCCTCTATGTAGATTCAATGGGTACAAACTCGGGGGTCAATCCCCTTGAGATCTTCTAAACTCCACCCTATGGCTTTTTTATGCTCTTTCAACACCTCCAACAACCTATCTTCCTCCGGTTTGGGCAACTTACTGGAAATGATCACTGGCATTGTCGCGCCTTCCCCAAAGTAAACGTATTTCAAGTGAGAGGGCAGGGGTTTCAGTTCTGTTTTGTCCTCTTGCAAGGTTCCTTCACCTTTTTCTTCTTCCTTTGGAGGTCTATCCACTTCTTCGGGTGGTTGGTAAGTCGTGCTTATCTCTTCAGATTCGCAATGTTCCTTTTCAAACCGAACCTCAGCCACCAGTTTGTCGATCTCATCATCACAATTCTCAATATAGTGGATGACTGGTTCTCTTACCATCCTCTTAATGTTGAAATGTATTCGCTTAGCACCAATGGCAAAGGAGAAGGTTCCTGAGAAAGCATTTAATCTGAATTTAGCAGTTCGAAGAAAAGGTCTTCCCAACAAAATGGAAGTTTGTTTCTCCCTTTCTTCCTATGGCATATTTATCACGAAAAAATCTACAGGAAAAACCAACTCGCCTATCCTTAGTAACACATCTTCAGCTTTCCCGGCTACTGTTGTGACACTTTTATCTGCTAACACAAATTTTGCTGAGGATTTTGTTAATGGATTAAGAGGGAGCTTCTTGTATATTGACAGAGGCATGATGCTCACGCATGCTCCTAAATCACACATGCAGTCATTCAATGAGACTTCCCCTATCGCGCAATCCACCATGTAAGGACCAGGATCCCCATACTTCTTTGGGAGCCTAGGGATGCGTACTGCTGAAATCTTGATGTCAGTTTCCTGTAAGGCAGGCTCGGGATTTGGAACAGGCCTGAACTTCTCGATCCTTTTCTTATGAGTACACATCTCCTTAAAAAACTTAGCACATTCAGGTATCTGTCGAATCACTTCTAAGAGAGGGAGTGTTACCTCCACGTTTTTCAGTAGTTCGACAATTTGTGGGTCTATTGTTTTGGCTTGACGCTTCCTCCTTGTAGACACTGGATATGGCAGAGGTGTTTGCCTCCCGTCTTCAGTTGTTGTTTGTTGAGGATTAGTGGTCACAACTTCTGGCATACCTTGAGTGTTTCTTTCTCCATGCTGGATGTCAACTTTCTTGGGTATCTCTGGAGGAATGTGATGAGTGGTCGCGGGTGGTCTTTCTAACTGCCTTTCGGACCTTAAGGTCACTACAAGCACTTCATCTTCTTGCCTTGATATAGAGGAGTCTGTTAGGGTTTTTACAATGAGTGTGGCCAATTTTATCAGTAGTTCCAATTGAACCTCTATCTTCTTCTGCACCTCCTTGATCTCGTCTCTCTCTCGAGCTAAGATCTCGAATACTTCATCAGGGAGGTTTCTTTGTTGCCATTCAGGGTCCTTATATGGAATGGTTTCCTCCTTACAACTGTAGTAGCCATCACTTCCACTATCAGATGAATACTCAACTTGGTTCAATCCCTGATTAGGCAAATAATAACTCTTTGCCATTGTTTTTTTTTATGAGAAACTACTATCTATACTATGAGCAAAGGAAACTTACAACTATCATATTCACATGTTTACAACAACCAAAACCGGTGCATATGTTTAACACCCCGGCAACAGCGCCATTTTGATGAGCACTCCGCCCGAGGCGTTGCAACAAGGTTAATCTGGGATTCCCTTATCTTTTTGAAAACAAGTTTTGATATCATTGTAGGGGAATCCAAATAGATTATGTCGCGAACAAGGACGGGACTCAATCAAACAAAAGAGTTGTCACAAGAAGCTTGCAACCAGTTCAAAAATACCGAGTATAGGATTCGGGTCATTCTCCTAATGAGTTAACGCAAGGGATGATTTTGGTTGTGAGAAAAACGGGGGTTGAAATTTTGAGAATGAGTGAACGGAGATTAAAAAGAGAGATAAAAGGAAACTGATAAAAAGGTGCTTGGCCATGGATCAAGATATCACGTGTGTCCCCATGAACGCCACTAATCCCAAGTATAGATGTTTAGCATGTAACCCGCGAAGCCACACTCTACCAATCGGTCGAGTGGGTAGATCAACACCTTCCATAAGTCTCAGGCTTCTCGTATTCCAGAGCAACGGTCCTAGGTCTTTGGAACATGGATAAATCCTCCATGTTCACCTCATTAAGGACTCATTCTCTCTGGCGAAACCCTGGCGTCTACAGAAGATGCCAACCCAAGGATTAACAGCCATGTCACCCACAAAGCCACACTCTACCAATGGGTTGAGTGGGTAGATCAACACCGTTCCATAAGTCCCAGGCTTCTCATATTCCAGAGCAACGGTCCTAGGTCTTTGGAACATGGATAAATCCTCCATGTTCACCTCATTAAGGACTCACTCTCTTTGGCGAAACCCTGGCGTCTACAGAAGACGCCAACCCAAGGATTAACAGCCATGTCACCCACGAAGCCACACTCTACTAATCGGTTGAGTGGGTAGATCAACACCGTTCCATAAGTCCCAAGCTTCTCATATTCCAGAGCAACGGTCCTAGGTCTTTGGAACATGGATAAATCCTTCGTGTTCACCTCATTAAGGACTCACTCTCTCTGGCGAAAGCCTGGCGTCTATAGTGGCACCAACCCAAGGATTAACACATCTTTTCTTTAGGGACTAGTGGCTAGGATCATCCACATCTCAACTCATGACCATAGCACAAGAACACTACTCCATAATTAAAGTAAAGAAAACATCAAACATGTAGTAGGCAAGAATTAAAGACATAATAGCAAATATGGAAAATAAACTAGCAAAATGAATTAGAGAGAGAATCATAAAAGAGCATGAACATAAACTAGAAATTTCATTAATTAAAGAGAGCAAGTATTCAACAATTAAACACAAAACAAGTAATAGAAGAAGAGTTTGGTTGGTGATGGGGTTCCTAGAGATGAAGAACAAGAAGAGAAACTAGAGAGAAAATGAGAGAGATGGAGAGCTCTCCCAAAAATCTCCTAAAACTACTCTAAGGCTAAAATTGATGAAATGAGAGAATGTGTGTTGTGCTTTAGCTGTTCCTCCCCCATATAGGTCGAATTGGGCTTGAGAAATGGATGGGCCATGGCCCGGAAAAGTGAAATCCCCAAAATAGCCTTCATTTAAGTGAGTTCTGCCGTCGTCGCGCGGGCGCACCACCTCTATCGCACGGACGCGCGAGGTCCTTGTCTTGGGCGTTACGAAATGAGGTGGCGCGGGCGCACCATCTGGGTCCCGTGGGCGCGCCACCAACGGAAACTTCCATATTAAGGAAAGGAGGGCGCGAGCGCGCGGTCGATACAGAGTTGGGCTCTTTTTGGCTTTTTGTCAATTCTCCTTGTTTCTCTTGTTCTTTTCAGCTTCCCTTGGTTTCTTTCTCTACACTTTGGGTCTGAAATCCACTAGCAAACACATCAAGGCACCAAGTGGGAGAAGATTCAAACAATTTGCATACTTGGAAGCTAATTTAACAAATAATCAATTAAGGACATGACTATGCAAGAGATGGAAAACCTTGGTCAATCACTAGCAAATATGTGGAAAAAGTGTTGATGAGGGTATCTTTTTAAGCAAGAAATTATCGTCAAAAACCTCCTCATCAGATTCGCTCCGATTTGAATCCTGGGCCAGCTTCCTAGGAAATTTTGGGTCATGAACTCACTAGTCTCAGTGTCATTTACACTGATTCTAAGCTATTTGAGCAAGAAAGTAAAAATATGTGATCAAATAATACCCGGTTTGAGACAACTTTACATCTCGTGCACTGTTTTGAGTTACTTGGTCCCCAAGTAACCACTTTTTCTCTCTCTCACTCAAAATTTCGAAAATTTCTCTCTCTCCCTCACTATTCACATCTTCCAAAACACTCCATTGATGTTCTTGATGAGCTTCAAACTCCTAACGAGCCGAAACTCCGATAAAAAACTGAACTGGTAATCTGACACCCTTTTTCATTCTGATTCAATTGGTGGTCTTATTTTCTTGATTTGAACTCAAAATTTCTTGCTTCTCTTCACCATAATTTCTGCCATGAAGCCCCATGACCATAGCTTAATTTCTTTGATTTCTGGTTTAGAATTCAAGTTATACACACTTCTAAGATTCATAATCCAAGTTCTTGGCCTCAAATTCAAAGTAGAACTTCACCTTGTCTCATAAGCTTCAAATCTGTCCAGCCCCTCATGATGCTCGAAATTTTCATGCTTTTGATGCTTATTAGGTGTTTGTGAAGTGGTTTTGTGGATAAAAAAGTTTGGGAACTTCACAAGAGGTAAGGGTTAGGATTTTAGACTTTATGTTCTTGTATGTTCATGTTTTTCTAAGTTTCAAGTTATGAAATTTGATTATAGTTTTAATGTCTTGAGTGCTTTAATTATGTTTATTCATGCTTAATTATGTATCTAATCGGTTGGAACATAAATTTTGATGATGGTAGTGGTGACAGCCGAATTGACCATGAGAATTAGGGTTATGGTTCCCAAATTTGGGATTTGGGGCCAATGTATAATTTTGATATTAGTGCCTTGGGTCTAAAATATAATTAGCTATAAGTTTAGGGTAATGTCTTAATATAATAAAATGTTGGGCCTAGGGTTAATTATTAGAAAATGTTGGGGTCAAAGTGAGAATACCTGAAACTATAACTTAATCAAATTTTCATTAAGTTAGTGAAGCAAATCCAGAAATACTGATTAGACCGAAACTTAGTTAGACCAAAGGACTATATAGTGAGTTAAATCCCTTTAAGATAAGCTACTTAACTTAGTAAGGTAAAGTGGTAGGTGCTTAGACTTTGAGTTAGAATCTGGAGCAGAATTTCGAAGATAAGCCGACCGAGAAACTGATAATTGTTTATTAAACTATTTTACTTGCGGTTAAATCGAACCCTGAGTTTAACCGATTGAACTAAGTTTTTGAAAATGATTTAGAACTAAAGCTAAGGTACGACTCAGCCGAGTGACAACTCGGTAAGTCAAGGCCGAACTGAACCGAGTTACTGGCATGGTTTATCTTCGAAACTCTAAGTTAGTAAGTGTTCGACTCAACGAAATGGCTAAATTTAATCCCTTAAAGTTCTAAGTTAAGATTAGATCGGTTTAAATAAGAGAAAAGAAAAAAAGAAGCAAGAGGCATCAAAGATTAAAGAAGAGAGGAGATATTGTACGAAATGAAAGAGTAATGGTGGTGTTGTTGGTGGTGGTGGCCCATGGAAAGAGGGCAATGGTGGTGGAGAACAAGGATACTTTTGCCTTTTAAATTTTTTTTTGATAAGTTTACATCTACAAAGACCCAAATAGGGATGAGAATGTTCTCTATAAGAAAACATAAACAATGAAAGCTCAAAAATCCCAAAACAAATAAATTAAAATCAAATAATACACCCTCATACTCCAAAAACACACCCATAACCATCCTGACTTATTCATGCTTTATCATGTTGTTTACATTCTTGTATACTCCTTACGTATTCCTCATGTACTCTCCCACTGCTACCAGCAAAATAATTATTTGAGGCACTCCACCCACTTTATATGTAATGAATCATCCCACTCCTTTAACCCAAGTATGAGCTATTACACCAATTGACTTTCGATCTATACCGCATTCCTAATACTCTATTCCTTCCTCATTTTGGCTTCAAAAACCTATTGCTGCTCACACCTTGTATGTTGATTGCTTCGTCCTAAAAAATACACCCATTCCTAGCTTTCCAAACACACCATATTGTAGAAAAAATAAGGTACAAGAATGATTTTAAAATAAAATGAAATTGTTTGGACGATATTAAATGAAAAAAAAACCATAAAACCATTTTAGTTTTTGAGAAAAATCTTAAAGAACAAATCACAGTTACCCTTATTTTCTCCTTGATTATATGATATTTGTTAGTAAATACCTATACGAAGCATGGATATTTCGCTGAATTATTGTGTTCACGTGTTGGACGTTTTTTGAACACGACACTCATTCAATACGCGTGTCTTCCGTGCTCATCTGTGTTCTTAAAACAACAAAAAAATATTTTTTCGGCACACTTAACATTCCAAAATATCATCACATGTTTCAGTGTCCAACTTTAGTCTTAACTTATATACTTCAAATGAATTTGAAAATAATATACATTATGATTTTTTTTAAAATTAAAATTTATCTTAAATACTTTATATAATTAAAAAAATAAAAATACTTAAAAATATTATTTTAAATATTAACATAAATAAAATATCAAGATATTATTACAATTTTATTAAAAATACATTAAATTTTATGTACATGTTGTTCCCGTGTGTCATATAAAAACTTAAAATTGGTGTGTCAATGTATCCCGTGTTGTGTCTCGTGTAAGTGTCCATGCATTATAGATAAATACTTACTTATAATTCTTTTGTGGAGCTTTCTACGGTGATAAAAGTATAAACCGTTTGAACTGTAATTTTGTTTTATAGGCGGTCTACAAATACTTATAGTGTTTGATGTAATGTGGAGTATCAATTTATCATGCATGGAGCCAATCAAAGCCTTAGAAACAGAATATTCTTTGAGGACCACTAAAAACCAGGTTCAGCATAGTACGATGATGAAAGTATAAATTGGATCACTAAGGACCAAACTGCAAAAGAAATTAATAAAAGACTAGGGGGCGGTTCACAATTTTTTTATTATGAGTATACATTGAATTTATGAAATCTAGAGAATCGGTCTGCAAAAAGCTGCTATTAATAGCGGATAAGTTATGGTCCCATGTGTTGACTACGTGGCAACTCATGAATAAACAATTCCCAGTTTCCCAGAATTCCCACAACTTGCAATAAATACCAACATATAAATTAGTTTCCTACTCTATAATAATTAGTGGAATAACTTTTTTTTTTTACAAATAAGTGAAATAAATATTCACACTTTCTTTGAATATACATAATCTAAATTTTAAAACATAATGTTGAAATAATTAATGCTTTAGCCTTTAATGGTAGAAATTAGGATAACAAAATTTTAATTAATTTTTCTTTAAAAATGAATGAATTCTTTGTCAATAATAAAATTTAGTGTGTAATTATTATAAATTTCACTATAATAATGAAAAAAATCTAAACAATTCTTACGACTTAATCTAAGTGTATAATTATTATAACTCATAATATTAAATAGAAAAAGATATAAAAGACAAAAAATCAATAAATAATTATTTTTTTCAATTACTTGATTATCGATATTTTAATAAAATTTAATAGTCATTTTGCTCATTCTTTAACTAATATAGATTTTGATTTCAAACATAGATAATACCGCTAAAAAATATAATCTTAATCCAATAGTAAAATTTATTTTCATAAAAGTAATATTGCTTTTATGTTTTTTTTTCCCCTAAATAAAGGTGCATATACCAGTGATAGGAATTAAAACACACAATTTTCTATTTCCAAAAATTAGAGGAGCAACAATAACCACTTAAATCAAGTGAAACCAGCAGCAATAATTAACCCAATAGCAGCAGAAAAATCAACCAATAATCAAAAATAGAGATAAGCCAATACACCAAGATTTTAACGTGAAAAACCTCATCAATGTGAGAAGTAAAAATCACGGGTCACCAAAACCAGGAAATAGCTTCACTATGATGAAAAATAGGGTACAAGAGAGTCACCAAATTACTGCACAAAATGTGCATACAACAAGCCAAACAACCACAAGCTCCAAAGCTCATAAACAAGAACAAGAATATTAAAATACCACAAAACAGGGGCCTCTGTCCGAGTTCAATAACTGTCACCACAGACCTTCAATCAAGATCTCCACGTTCCGAATGAAGAACAAGATGAGTAGAATAGCAATCCAAATTTGAGCTCGATCCAACGGTTAACGAATCCACAACATTCAAATTACAGAGACAGGTCTGTGTATGTGCAAATGCTTTCTCTCTTCTTTTCTCTCAAATGTTTGCTTGCTCTCTCTCAACAAAATGAGACACTCTTGGCCAACCCTAACACACTCCATCAGCACTTCAACATTTCCATGAGCTTGGATACCAACATTTGGGCCTTTCTCCACATAGGAAGAGAGCCCAAAAACCCAACAACCAGTCAATCCAGTCTATTTAGCTCAACTCGCGACAGGTTAAATATTAACGAATTGAGTCATCCCAACTCGCAATATATATGAGTTGTTTTGAAAAAAAGTAAGTAACAATCTCAAGTTAGTCCGCAATTTTGTGAACTATCCCGAACCAAATCTCTCTTGTATTTATTTGTTTATTTATTATTTTACATTGTATTAATATTATTAAAATTATCTTTTATGGGAAGTGGCTAGAAAATAATACTTAATAATTTAATCTATAATTTAAATATAAAATAATGTATCACCATTCTCAATACAAAAAATTAAGTATCCAAATATAATTAATAAATTATAATTTTACTACTAATGTAGAAAAATAATAACAAAATTTGGTATGTGTAAATATATTTTTTTAATATTGCACTTAAATCAGATTAAAAAATTGGCTTACTAAATCACGGGTTCAAATGTTAAATTCATCTAACCAGCAAGTTAAATTAAGCGGACGTAAAAATCCATTAAAATTGTGAATACAAAAATTGCAACTACATAAATATTACGAATACAAATTAAATGAGTTAACCCGTGAATCCTAATTCATATACACAAAATAAGATACTTAAAGCTCAATTATTTTTTTAAAATGTTATCAAATATGTCTCAAGCATATAGTACCACCTATAAGTTGGTAAAGGCCTATATATATTTTTTGTCATAAACTAATAATTTCTTTTCAAGTAAAATAAAAAAGCACAATTCATTATGAATTTATAATACATTAAAAAATAGTAAAATTCTAAGTTTGATTTAGTATAAATTGAATGAGACAAAAAATAAATCAAAAAATTTTATTTATTTTAATACTTTTTTTTTAATAATTTTGTTATATATAAGTATAATTAAATTATCATTAAGTAATGAATATGAAAGAAAACTTAAAAGTGTATATATACTAGAGAAAATATTTTTTTGGTAATAAAAAAATATTTTCTTTTGGACATTAAGAAAAAAAAGTTATTTTTAGTTGACTAAGAAAATATTTTTTATTTGTATAATATGGAAATAGGACTCAATGAGGTTGCTAAAATAAATGGGCTGCACTCACGCCGAAAAAGACAAAAATATATATTATATATATATAGCAATCCAGAAAATAGTGCAAGCAGGACTAAAAAGATATAGACCGTTTAAACCGTAATTTTGTTTTATAGGGCGGTCTACAAATACTTATAGTGTTGGATGCAATGTGGAGTATTAATTTATCATGTATGGACTCAATTAAAGGCTTAGAAACAGAATATTGATTGAGGACGACTAAGGACCAGATTCAGCATAGATAAAGCCTTCTTTTGTGGGTATTAAATACTTACTGTATATAATAGATATAAATTAATTAATAAATTATTATAAGTAAAATATAATATTTAATTTAATAAAAAATGAAATAAAACATAAAATACTTATTATAAAAAAATAAAATACAATTTTAGTAGAAAAACACCAAAACTACTCATGAGCGTTGATAAAACTATCATGAAAGAAAGAAACAAGTTTTCTATTCATGAAAGGTGGGTTTTGTATGACAAAACTACCAAAATGTCATTAACGAGGCATTTATTTTGGGTAGTTTTTGATGACGTTTTGAATAGTTTTGTCATACAAAACCCTCTTTAATAGTAGAAAACTCGTTTCTTTCTTTCATGTGTAGTTTTGTGGGCGTCCGAATCTTTTATTGGGACAAAACTACCCAAATGTCATTAATGAGATATTGATTTTGGGTAGTTTTGGTCTTTTGATGACGTTTTGAGTAATTTTGGATGACGATTTGGGTAATTTTGATATACAAAACCCATCTTTTATTGGTAGAAAACTCGTTTTTTTCTTTGATGGATAATTTTCTCAGCGCTCGAATCTTTTATGGGTAGTTTTGGTATTTTTTCATTGAGCAATGCTACATGGCCAGCAGAATGTTTTATTTTTTGCCAGCAATTAACCATTAATACTCAAATGTCTTAGTTAAAAACATGAAATTTAAGTTGCTGAGGATGTATGCTGGCTAAAATTAATTAAAATTGCTGCTTACATAGTTTTTCTTTTTTCATTTTAGTATATAATTATTCTACAATGTCCAAATGCTGAGTTATCCATTCTATTGAATTTGCATTTTGCAGCAATAGCCAATCCAGTGAAGTAAGAATGAGAGAGTGTGCTGCTTCTTTGCCGTTACCGACTTTGGCGCCTCGTTTTCATCCTCTTTCTTTCCTCTGTTTCAAGTCCTTTCCTTTCTCCATTCGCACCCTCAGCCACCAAAAACTCTCCACTTTCTTTAATACCAAACGACTCGTTTCCGATGCTGACTTCTCATCTTCTGCTCCAACTTCACTTACACTTCAACAAGAAAAAGAAGAAGAAGAGAGCTACCAAGTACTCTCAGCTATGAAAAGTGACTACAATGACATAATCATTGTTGACACCCCAAAGTCTAGAATGCTCCTCCTTGATTCCACTCGTACCTCTCTCTCTCTCTCTCTCTCTCTCTCTCTCTCTCTCACACGCACACACACACAAAATTGTTTTTAAAAATTCAATCTTACATGCGTGTGCTTTTGTTTGTTTTTTATTTTCTCTCATCTATTTGGATATGATTTTCTTGAATAGATAACATTTTGACCCATGAAAAATCCTGATTTTGAGGAAAATAGACTCCCAAAAAATTATTTTGACAAAGTGACCCTCTAAAATAGGCTTTATTTTACAAAATGATCAAATAGTGAGTGATTAATGATTTGGTCATTTTGTCAAAATCAGAATCTTTGGAAGGTGAAAATGGATATTTACTCGATCTTCTTTATTTTCCCTTTCTTTGAAATAGGAACTGTGAAGCGTTGATGTATATCCTAAAGTGAAAAGTGTAAAAGGTATCAAGGAATTTGGGTTGCTTGTGGTAGCTGATATGTCTCTGAATTTCTGATTCTTTTGATTGTTGCAGATAATGTTCACAGCATTCTTTACAAGGGACAAAAATGGACTGGTTCCTACTGGGTATGTATGTATCTATGTGTGTATGTATCTTGCTTTGAATACTCACAATGATGAATAAAATGCTAATTGTTCTCTGAATCTGAAGAATCGCATCATGCATTCTAGCTGATATGTTTAGTTGAACAAATAAGTACATGATGCAATATCAGTATCGAATCAGAGATAATTAGAAACACCTCTCTTTGAACTTAGTTGCCACTATCAAGATGTGAAGTAATAGCAAATTGTAGATCCAATTTCATTTAATCTATTATAGGTTCTTAATAATTAAGTTATACATTTTATATAAAAGAAGCATCTTTTAGGAATTATTATTTGTGAAAGACTTTGGTCCTTTAAAGTCTGCAAGTGTGTACTTTGGAGAAAGTAGGTGGTTAATTATCATTGGCTTAATATATTTTGGTTGTTTGAGAAAGTGTTTCTAAGATTTTGTGAAGATACAATGTGAAATCAATAACATGTTATTATTATTTTTTTTTCGATTTCCTGTTTCACTTTTTTCTTTGCAAAATTTTAGAAACAGAAAGATAATGAAAATGTAAGGTCTTACTTTTTCACTTTACTCACTTGCTCACTTTGGAGAATTCAAATTCAATCATGAGATAGGGAAATGACTAATGAATTTACAATCTCTAGCCCTGGTGATTTAATGCTAGAGATTTGCTTAGAGAAACATATAGTTATGTAGATGAATTTACTCATTTTCTGAACTTTATTATTGGCGTTTAACACCACAATTTGGCATGCTTGTATTGATGCTTACATAAAGGATTAATTATTCATCCCAGCTTTTAAGGAGTTTTGAACTCGTTGAATTAAACAGGACGAATTTGCGAGCTTGCCAGCTATTGTTCCTAAAGGTCCCATTGCTATCTTAGGTTTGGTAATTCATTTAATTCTAAGAAGGCATATAATTTTTCTTGTGTTGAATTTATACCATGGAATTCTCAAATG
>JASCZI010242011.1:0-13170 GCA_036250425.1 Stylosanthes scabra | reverse complement strand
AAATCCTTCAGGGTGGTGGAACCGCTGCTCATTTGATGCTTCACTTATGGCCTTCACTGCAGCTTGAGGGTTGGGAGATTGATGAAATAGTAATATATGCTTTCTGTAATGCAATTTTTATTAAATTATTGTTTTATATGGAATTCGTTTCCTTTTATGATAGTTTTTTAGGGATGGTTTTGAAACTTCTGATAACTATTAAGACAAAAAGAATACTTCATTCAAATTTAAAACATTAGAGCCTACAACATCGAAGAATTTGATTAGACAATGATGTCTTTAGGAACACTATTTTCGTTTGTCAACATTGCAAAGCCCATGTCAGTAATTACATTCCAGTAAAATCAAAAATTACCAATATGCCCTTTTCTTCTTGGATGTTATTTAGGAATCTGTTCTTGCACTGCAAATTGAGATTATGGTTTCAGTACTTTCATTCTTTTCATATATAATTTGTCTTCATTGTAAGTCAAATTTAGACCCTTCACTCTATCAGTTGCTGACCATGCTGCTTAAGTTGACCATGTTGCATAAATTTAGTAATTAAGGATACTTTAGAAGATTAATTTGGTTAATACCATTTTGGTGGCTAGACTTGCTAAACTTGTTTCGGTTTCAGTGGCTGCTTCTATCATTTAACTGTACATGTATTTGGTTCATAGATTGCATACTTCACGAACATTTGCAGTAGAAGAAACCTGTTCCTGTTCTTTTGCCAAATGAACAGTACATTAAAGAGCAAGGAGCTCAATTTAAAGATAATGTTGTGCCCATGGAATTTTCATTTTCTGTTACTTGGATGATTCCTTTAGAACAAAAAACAAATAACATTCTCTGGTCCTGATGCATTGTCCTCACCTAGTTGTTGTTGTTCCCCCAAAATATCAAACATTTCAGTTGATTGATAAAGCGAGAGATTATTTTGGCCTATCTGATCTTGAGAAGACAACTGATAGTGGTGGCGTTCTAAATGTTCATATCGGTGATGTCTTCATTCCATCAGAGAATTTATGCAGAAGATATGCTGGTCAGTCATCCATATTGCATATTGTATAAAAGCCAACTATCTTATGAATTATTGTATTATTTCCTTTTTCAAATTTTAAATTATCTTATATATATCGTGTTTATGTTGGAGTAACTGGGGAAAAGAATTAGAATTTAATTAAATATGTTCAAACAAGTGTCCTGAAATTTCAAAACCTATGCATGTTCAATGCGTAGATAGAACCACCAAATTGTGCATCTGTACTTTGTAGGATGCATAGTTGAATCGATAATGTGAATGGATCTTTTAGTTCATGCAATTGAAACAAACCATACTTTTTCAATTTTTTCTTTTCATTTATCTAAAGTGAATATTTTTCTGTAACTGTTGACCAACCCTATGTTTGAACAATTGGCAGGCATTGTAGTTGACTTGTTTTCTGAAGGAAAAGTTTTGCCTCAGCTGGAAGAGGTACGTGGCTGTTGTTTTACATATTTACATTGTACAGGATTTTCTGAAGTTCTCTCTAGCCCATGGTTCTAAAAATCGAACCGGTTATCAAACTGGTGTTGTTAGAAGTTCTAAAGTTTAAACGTTCAACTGGGGTTGACCAGATATATATTTATTTATGAAATATCTTTTTTTTTTTCGTGTCTTTCATCATTTTATAATGGCCGACCGCTGAAAAAGGGCCAGTTTGATCACCTTACCGATTTTTTGACTGGTTCGCTAACAACCGGGTTTTACTATGAAGCGGATCGGTGTAGTCGGCGGTTCTTGGTTAACCTTGTCGAGCTGACTGATTTGGTCTGGTTTTAAGAACTATGCACCAGCTTGATGATTGCTTCTGTACTGTCGTTATCTAATTAATAAGTTTAATTACTGTAGATTTATTCTCGCAGAGCCTTGTTTCCATGTACAATGCACTACAAATTTTGAGATGAACAAGGTTTTTGTTTCATTTTCTACCTTCAGATGATATGGTTATGGGAAAACCGATATGATATAAAATTCTAGAGTTGAAACAATTCTTTTTGTTAAACTGAGGATTAACGAAACAGATAACATTCTTACAATGCTCTAGAATAAATAACAATTTATTAATTGTGGATGTGTATTCTCACAAGTCATCTACTTAATTGATTAACTCTTTTTTCTTGAGATTTTGAGGGAAACAAAATCAAAAAGAGATGCGGTGTGATTGCATTATGTTTCACATTGCATAATGTGTTTGGCAGGTCAGTACTTGGTTGGAATTACAGGAGAGATTGATGCCTGACGGCCGCTTCATGGTGAATTGTGGTGGCATTGATGCGGATTCAAGTCCAGAATCTTTATTAAGTGACGAGGCATGGCTACTAAATCCAACTTTGAAAGCATTATCCAAGGCATTTCCTGGACAAGTAAGCTGTTGCTTTCAGCAATGTGTTTATTATGAGTATTACCCCAAATTCTTCTCCAAGAAATTTAGTTACACACTTTAGTTTTCAACAAATTTTAATCACCAACTCAGTCCTCAAACTTTTATTGCCTTAATATGATTAAGTGTAATGATTGAGAGTCGTAATTCATGCTCTTAATTATCTTTATGATATTTGATGAATGAAATTTCAAACATATATGTTACTTTTTTTGGAAACATCAAAATGATAAAAATTCATTTTTTTTTAAAAATTTATAAATTACGAAGATGGGTTAGGACTCTTATCATTCTTCAATAATTAATATCACCATGACAAAACTGAAATTCATGGTCATTGTGCAACCAACAATAACATTAACATCAAAGCCTTACATGGATCAAACTATACTATTAGACATTATCATGTATAATGTTTGTAAGGAGACTGGTTATATGCAAATCTCCTTTAACCATCTCATATATGGTCTTTTTGGACCTTTCTCTACTTTGGTCCCCTGTTTACCATTTATCTCATCCATCTTCCTAAGTGGATGCTCTACTGATCTTCTCCCGACATGTCCAAACCACCTGAGACAAAATTTTACCATCTTTTCAACAATAGAAATAAATAGTGTAAATTACACTAACCTCCCCTCATATTAGATGATATGTTACACTTACACCCAACACCTCTTAATTTATCATATCTAGGGGTAAGTGATTTTGTAAAGTACACATTTTGAGTGCCATAACTTAAATCGGGAGGTTAGGGTTTAGTTCTACAAATGGAAGGATGTCATAAATAATAAATATCTCCTAACTTATGAAAAGTCTAATTTACCCCTCAATGTTGCCTCCAATTGTTTCAATGCAGCGTCAGGTATTGTGTCATTTAGATATTGTTGAGAAGTGTTTGACATGCTTATCCTTAAAAGAGGCTATTTCCATAAAAAAGTTTTCATATGAAGATGATATTATAAACCATTAGATGGTTCAATCAAATATGTTAAATCATCTAACGGTTCATAATATTATCTTTGCATGAAGACAACATGCAAGTAGCCACCAAACACCTCTACAAATTTGACATTTTTTATGTAATATTGGAAGTTGCTAACGGTTTGTGTTTGAAATTCTCAGTTAAGCTGGAAAAGAATGCCAAAGGTAAGTGGTGAAAATTTTATGGCACTAACAGGACCCATGCCTGATGTGGAGTCTTGGTCTGCAAGTGTGGCATCTCCTCTAAGCACAAATGTTAAGGATTGGAGACCTTGTGGGCAGATTTCTAGAATTTGATGCTAATTTGTTCATAGATAAAATAAAATGTTTTGTATTCATTTATTTATGTGTAAACTATCCTTTCTAATTATGAAAGATTTAAACGTTAGACAATTTTAACCGTGAAAGATGTAAACTAAATTTAATACCCATAAAAAATTGGGTATGTTTAACAAGACTACCCAAAATTAACAGTTTGTTGGGTATTTTTGTCAAACACTTTTTATGGTTTTGTTGTACTAAGTCGACCTTTGATGGGTATCAACCAAGGTTTTGAAAATCGGACTGGTCATCGAATCGTTCAAGCTACTGGTTAAAGGTTTTATAGGTTCGACTGGTCCAATCGGAGGTTCAACCGTTTTATAATAAAATAATATAAAATAAATATAAAAATATAAAATATGATTATATGATGATATAAATCTTAAATTGTCCTCTAAGTTTAAAATACTAAATGAATCAAAGTATAATAATCTCACTCAAATACAATACACAAAGTCAATATTAAGTATTTTTATATTAAAATAATAATTATTTTATATTTTAATATTATATTAATTAGTTTATGCATGTTATATTATTGAATAATTCTATTTGCACACTAAATTAGCCACCAGTATATAATACGCATTGAAATACAAAATAGATGTGTAGTTTAACTCATTTTTAGTTTGTATTTAGCATTTAATGCGTATTATATACTCGTGGCTGATTTGGTGTACACCTAGTATAACCTTATATTATTATATACAAGTATTTATTGAAAAATAATATTAATAAATATTACAATTGTGGAAAAAATAAAAAATAAATGTTTGAATTTTAATTTATAAATATTTAATTAAATTTATTTTTATATTAATGATGATACCAAATAAAAATATAATTAATATATAAATAAGTGAGTGCAAAGTAAAATGAAAATAAAAAATAATATAAAAAAGTTGAAAAGAAAATTTTAATATGTTTAATTTGCCACAATAGCATCAAATGCTTGTGCAGCCTAGTGGCAACTAGGTGTTTTTATTCTCCAAGGACAAGGGTTCGAAACCCAAGTCTCCCATTTTGGAGAAGTTTCATCTTGGAGAGAGAACCCTAAGAGCGGTTTCAGCATGCAGACCGATCTGCTTTCATGATCGGGTGACGGTTGATCCGGTTCGACCGTCCGGTCCGAATCGGTTTTCAGAACCATGGTATCAACTTAATTTACCTTTTTTATAGTTAGAATTGTCTGCTTTCAAATATTTCATGGTTGAAAACTGTAGTCAATTCTTTATTTGTTTATTTATGAGATGCATGTATTTTGATAGAATGAATTATTCGTGTAAGAAACAGTAACTTGAACTTGAAGAAACTGAGATGAACTCAGAGAAATAGAATAGCAGAAAAGGAAACAAAGCTTGAAGAAAAGAGAAATTGAAGAAATGAATTACACACACTAACCATGAGTGTAATAAAAGAATCTGTTATTGGAGACTAATCTAAAAACAGAATCACCTACCAACTAATAACTAATGATACTAACAACATAACTAACTGAAGCAGAAAGCAAGACTACACTGTAGTATAACAATTTGCATAACTTTTTTTGGATACAGTTTACTTCTTTGGTTATAAAACTGTATTAAACGGGTATAAAGACAAGAAATAATACATGTTCCTGTACCAGTCTTGTGTGCTTCAAGAGTGGTTTTTTTTTTTTTTTTTGGTGTTAAAAATTTGTATTTTTTTAGTAGCTTTTATTTCTAAAAGTAGATCTACTATTTTTGGCGCACACAATAGTGTTACCTTTTTTCTCTGTGATACACAATAGTGATACCTATGATAAATTAAAAAGCTTGTGTAATTATATCCATAAAAAAAGGTACATGGATGATGGATATATCAAAACGTGTTGTGTGTTAATATTGCTAACCTGAAAGAAAGCTTCATTTCATTGGGCCTCTCAATCCCCTATCTTCGTTTAGTTATTTCTTTAATTTATCTGCTCATTTAAAATCGGACACTTCCATGACCAAAAAAAAAACACTTCTGTCCAAAAAAATAAAATCGGACACTTGATTATGGATAGGATGAACGCTTTATACAAGTTATACGTTGCAGCGAAGGCATAGACCAACTGGAGGAACCTTTGGCCTCCTAGCAAGTTGCATCCGGGTTCAAGTCCTAGATGAGGAAAATGAACCCATATATTGTGTATGATCATGTAGTGTATGTGAGTAGGTTGTGTGTGTATAATACATGGCTAATACACCAATGTCTAGCATCGGGGGCAAAAAAATTCAAGAATGTATGCTAGCTAGGTGGCAACTGGAAACTAAAAGTTACGATGCTAACCCGAAAACGATTTAGATTTGGAAAGATTAACGTATAGTCCAAATGAAAAAAAAAAGATTAACGTATAGTCCAAATGAAATGAAATCCGTAAACTACTTAAATATCGCTCTTATACATGTTCAAAAAATATATATCGCTTTTATATACAATTTGATCTTGACTAATATTATAGTCGAATTAAACCTGTTTCCTTGTCATATGATGATTGCGAAAATCCCATGAATATTTATTTCTTTTATGTACCGAGACTTGTGCTGCTGGATGATTACGAGGCACCAAATTCAATGAATGCCGCGGGATGATACCGCGTGACTAGTTGTGGTTTTTTGAACCATTGACGCAGCAACGCGGCATTTGAGGACGGGCTGGTGCCGCGGGAACAAGCCGCGTGATTGGTGGACGTGGATGCCGCGTGGACATGGCGCGTGATTGGCGGACGTGGATGACGCGTCGACATGGTGTGGCATTCAAGCAAGTGGGTAACGCGGCTTCATGGCGCGACATTCGAGCAATCAGGTGACGTAGGAAGATGCCGCGGCATTGGAACCTTTGGATGACTCGGGAACATCCCGCGGCACTCGTTACACGCGTTGCCTAAATATAGGGCTTCGTTCACTCATTACCCGCATCCCATTCTTCATTCCTTCACTTTTCCATATTAGTGCTGTTTTTTTTTCCTTTTGTGTGGATATTGTGAGTTTCCTTCAAAAAAAAAAAATCCACGAGAGCGGAATGGAGGAAGGAAGGAGGCAGATGATACGTGATCCGAACATTAACAGGTTGGACGAAAAGTACCATGTGATCGGGGCAGAAGGATTTGAGGTTAGTTATACTTCTAGATTAGCTATTATTTTTTTATTTGAAAATAATTAGTGCATGATTTTTGTAAAGAGGTAGATTGGTAGCGTATACTGTGTGATTAAAAATGCTAAGGATAGAAATTTAGCGAGATATGTGTGGTGAAACTAATATGTGGTGTATGTTAATTTTTAATAAAATTGGAAAATGCTAGAGATAAAAATTTAGCAAGATATGTGTGGAGATATTGTTATATATGTTATTTTTTAGATGGAATTGAACATGTATAATTATATTTAGCGAGATAATTTTATGTGTTTTGTTATGTACATGAAATTGAATACGTGAAATTAAATTTAGAGATTTATGTTAAGGGATATTAATAATGTCATGTATTTTATTTTTTTAGAAAAAGTTGGACATGTGAAATAATTGTACAAATGTGTCTCAAGATGCGTGGTTAATAACGAGATCCAACGGAAATGGGTGGGTTAGGCAAAATAATAATGGAGAGTTGCGGACACCCGCCTCTACCGGTGATAGTTCTCCTGATATGCGTCTCTACCGGTGATAGTCCTCCTGACATCCGCCGAGTTAGAGTACGTTTTATGACACTGCAATAAGTGGCCTCTGCGGAGAGCCCCAGGGCCTTTGCGGAGAGCCTCAAGGCCTATGCGGAGAATCTCAGGACCTCTGCGGAGAGCCACAACCCAGTAGAGCAGAAGCAAAGGCCCTGCTTAGAAAGGGCATTTTTTTAGTTTTTATTTAGATTCTTGTAATTGTAAAATTTGTAAACATTAAAAAATTAGATGTATTGTGATATGGTTTAGGATCAATGTAATTCAAAATGTAATGTATAGATAATTTATAAGTTAATGTGTAGGTGCATGTGAATATTATTGTAATTGTAAAACCCGTGGTAATTAGAATTTAGTAGGCAATGTAGAGATAATTTATAACTTTGAGTATAAGTGTATGCATTTTTTACTGTAAGTAACGTGTTATTTATTATAAGCGCTAAGTTAATCGTGATGAATTGTGTGGACCTTTTTATGAACGTGTACTCGTTATAAGAAATTAATGGTAGTTAATAAGATTTTATGACTCGTTTCATGTATGAGTGTTTATATTTTCTGTACCTATTCATCATTGTAGATGTCCTATAAACCTCGCTATTTTTTTGTGTGTCAAAAACAGACTCCTCGGTGCCTAACGCCACGCGGTGTCGTCCTTTCCATGCAACCACCGGACTGTTTGGTTCAGTACATTCATGAGGCCAAATTCAGTGGTCCGCTAGAGATGCGTAAATTTGACTACGACATGTCGGTGCTGTCTGCGTTTGTCGAAAGGTGGAGACCTGAAACACATAGCTTTCATTTTTCATAGGGCGAGTGCACGATCACACTGCAGGTATTAATTTTTTATTTGCTTGAGGATGTATCCGGAAAACATGTTTATTTTAAGTATGTGACACTAACGACCCAGCTAATGCAAGACGTGGCATATCACCTAGGCCTTCGGACGGACGGAGACCCGATCAGTGGGTGCGTGAGGGATTTTGCGCAGTGGTATGGGCAAGATACTTGGCAGATGGTACAGGACTTTCTAGGCGGACGTCCCCCGCCGGTTGAGGGGAAGAAGTACGCTGGGGTTAGGATGACTTGGTTGAGGGATTGAGTCCGACAGACCCCGCTTGGCGGTGCCCCCCGGATGTGCTGCGGCAATATGCGCATTGCTACATTCTGATGATGATTGGAGGAGCTGTGTTCCCGGACAAGACCAACAACATTGTTTCGTGTCGGTGGCTCCCACTTTTGCGTGACTTTTCGGCTTGCAGCAGGATGCCGTGGGGTTCTGCGGTGCTGTGCTGGACTTACCAGGCTCTGTGCATCGCGAGTAACCGTGACACGCTGGAGATTAGCGGCTGCCTGCCGTTGATGTTCTCTTGGATCTACCAGAGATTCCCTAGCCTGTGTCCACCCGGCAGAGGCCTTCTAGTGTTTCCCCTTGCGGCTAGGTTTGTTATGCTTTGAAATTATAGTAATTTATCCCAGACTTTCATTGTTTGTCATGACCTATTTCTAATTATATTTTAATTATGTGTTTCACTTGTGTGCAGGTTGAACGGTTTAGGTCATATAAGCCGGGACACGCATACACGGAGGATGTTGGAGCTCAGACATTAGCTGGACCGGATTGCATTCGGCGAGGTATATTTGCATTTTGTTAAACGTTTGCGTGTGTTTGCCTCGTGGTACTGTTATTTGTGTAATTTACTGTGCGGTGTTGTTTATTTTCAGTTCGTCTGGACGCCTTACGCGTTGCCTGCATGGCGAGATATCCAACCCGACTGGTTCGCGAAGATGGCGAGACTGAGACCTGGCGAGCAGTCGTTCCCCCCTTGCTGTTCATGTACGTCAGGTTTCATCACGTCAACCGGGTGAAGAGGCAGTTCGGGAGTGAGTAGCCCATTCCTGCGAATCCAGTTAACCTGGACGGGTTCTTTACGGTGTCGGCGAGGGGCGACGATAAGTGGTGGCCCAATGAGCTCCAGTACTGGTACGGATTATGGAACAACCGCAGGGCGGGTAAGCACCAAATCCAGATCGTGCAAACCACACATATCAGTTCTCATACGAAGGAGTACATTGATTGGTGGGTTGGGGCTTGCAGACAACGGTACTTGTCCGCGGATGGTATGCTTCGAGATCCCAGAGGGGTTGACTTACCGGATGATGTCCCTCCCGCAGCGACCCAGCCGAGAGATAACATAGTCATTCTGCGGGATGCACCGACTCGTGGGAGGCGAGCTAGGCAACATCGGCCTGATGTGAGGAGGAAGGGTAAGGGGGTGGCTAGTTCCAGCCAGGTTCATGAGCAACGGGGCACCAAGGATGTTGATGAGGAGGCTGAGCACGGTCCACATGAGGGGGTAGGAGACCACGGAGGGGCACACGACACTGGACACTCACCTGAGATTGATTTCTTCTCGGGCGCGGATGCAGAGTTTGCGAGGTGGGCCCTTCAGGGCGAGGGTTTGGGATCAGAATCGGGCCAACATTCCAGCGTTGGTAGATCATCGGGTTTTGAGGTTACTGGGCCGACCGCAGACATGTATAAGATGTTTACGTGCGGTGACCAAATGATGGATCAGCTTGCTCAGGAGTTTGTCTCAGCTCGGGACGCCGCTCAGCCGGTATATCGGCCAGAGCTGCCCATTCAGCCTCATTATGATCCAGTCCAGCCGGTTCAGGGCTTTCAGTATTATCAGCCATCGCCTCAGACGTTCCAGCAGCCTTCGCCACACCAGCAACACATGCACTTATCACCTCAGCCAGGGTCATTCCATCAATTCTCCCCACAGCAGCATTACCAGCAGTATATGCATTATTCATCCCAGCCAGGGTTTTCGCCCCAGATGCCCCATCAGCCTTATTATGACCCCCCCTTCAGTATTACCAGACCGCGACACAACCACCCCCTGATCATCAGCATGGCTCCGACCCGTCTCACCTATGAGCCCCGCCAGCATCGACTCATCAGGTTGTTCGTCCTCGGGCACAGCGGCCACACAGAGAGCGTCGCGCCCCCACATGTGGGACTTCCTCCCATCTGCACCATCGTCCAGACCATGACTCAGACCAGGCATAGAAAACATTACATGTGTTATTTCTTCGTTTGCATTTCAGTGGCAGTTGTATTCGTCTTTATTTTCAGTGCTTATTTTTATTTTGATGTATTCGTCTATGTTTTGCAGTACTTAGTTTTATTTTTATTTCAGTGTTATTTGACTTAGTTTTTCCGACGTTGTTGTCTGTGGCTTTTATTTATGTTGTAAACCTAGCATTCAGTAATTATTTCAACTATAAGAGCATAACTGGCAAGATATGAATAAAAACGGGTAAATAAAAAAAGGACAAGAAAAGAAATGATCATTTATGAACGTCACACCGTAGAAAATAAAACAGCAAACGAACAATTGGAAAAAATTAAATTGGTACAATAACAAGGGAACAAAAATAAAATGGAAAACACGGACCCGCAACATATTTCGCCACAAACCTGATGCAAACAAGCAAACTCCGTAACCTTAAGGCTCACCCTGCGATGCGTTCGGACATCCACGTCGCGTGTGGCCCATCTGGCGGCACATGCTGCACCTCTTTTCAGCGCGCTCAACCATGTCCATCTCATTCCTGATACGGGTGGACACGGGCCGTCCTCTCTTCTTGCGACGCATCGAAGGGTTCGGCCGTATTGTCGGTCCGTGCCACTCGGGCCACAAACTTTCGTCAGGGATGGGTGGGAACTCCATCTGATAAACGCCAAAGACGGATTGCATGTGGTACACAAGGTCCACAAATTGTCCCCATTCCACGCTAGCGGCCGCACAGCTTGCCAGCGCATGCCGACTTGGATAGTGAAGTGATTGGAATTCCCCGCAGTCGCAAGACCGCTGTCTCAGCCGGACACGGAACGAACACCCGAACGAACCGTGCAACTCCTCTAGCTCATCGACGCTAAATACGGAGGCCTGCCTATCGCAATGGGTCACACGCATCTTGTGGATATCCTCACGGCTCTTCTCAATCGCTGCCAACAACATCTGTGAAAGCCTCATGCCTGCGTTAAGCTGTGACGTAGCCTTTCTCCCCTTTCTGACGAACAACTGCTGGAGCCGCTGATATGCTCCAATCTCGACAAGTGCACCGAATCGTACAAGTAATACCACGGTGAAGTGGGTATCGTTCCCACGAGGAACAAAAGACTAAACAATACTATCTATCAATTATTCTAATCAGATCAAAATAAAACTTTGAATGAATGATGGTGATGAACACGAATTTAGAGAGTAAAAATGGCAGAAAATTACTTGTGATTAAATCAATGGAATGAGATGTTAAGAGCTTCGGAGATGTTTTTCCCTTGAGGGCCAATGCATACATTCGAATATCAACTCTAGGTTCTCAGTTATCAAGCACAACGAATCTAGTGTAACCAAGCCCTAATCTCTTAGTAACTTAGTTTCTATCTACCCAATCAAAAGCTAATCTCTTAGTCAATCAATTCAAATAAATAGGTGAAGATCTAAATCCGATTCTAATTCTTATGAGTCTCAAAAGTGATCCTAGATTAGATTAAATGTCACTATATCCAAACTAGTTCTAATCCAATTTTAACCCACAGAATTTTAGTTGCATAACAATTAACTTGACTATCTCTAGTTAGACTTAATTGATATGTGATTCAATTTCCAGCTAGCATAAACTAATAGATCTCTCAATCTAATTAGTCTAGCCCTAGACAAGTTAAGAACACCTCTCAGTGATTCTAAACTATTGGGATGAAGAACGAAAAATTAAATCATGCATAGAAGATAACTGAAAATACCCATACATAGTTGATTACCTCATGCTGGGTGAACACAACTCCTCACCCTTAACAATGGAGTAGTTTAGCCTTGCATAATGAAAACTAGATCTAAGAATAATGGAAAAACGTCTATGCTGAAGTTGTCTGACCTTAATGGTTAAATCACTCTTTATATATATCCTAATCTAAATTCAAATCAAAATCTAATCTTATCTTAATCTAATCCTAATCTACTCATAATCTTATCCTAATCTTATCTCTTATGGTTACAACACTTTATCTTCTTCTCTTGAGTCTTCAATCAATCATATCTTTAATCTTCCAATCATGCCCTTGATTAATGAGTGAAATTGATGCCTAATGACTTGGATTGGATTGGCTTTGATAAAAATTACTGGAGGTGAACGTTGGCTCCCACGTATAGCGTCCCTGCCCCACGTATAACCTGGGCCCTTCGCCTCAATTAACTTCTTTAACGCCAAGCCTCACGTATGACGTGGGGAGAGTCACGTATAACGTGTACTCTCTGCCAAATTCTGCTTCTTTGCTCTTTTATTCACAACGCACGACGCTGCTAAGCCATGTATAACGTGGGATTGCTGTCTTCAATTGCTTCTTTGGACGCCATGATTCACGTATAACGTGGGAGAGCTCACGTATTACGTGTGCTCTGATATGCTCTGATCTCGGCAAGTGCACCGAATCGTTCAAGTAATACCACGGTGAGGTGGATATCGTTCCCACGAGGAATAAAGGACCAAGCAATACTATCCTTTAATTAAACTAAGCAGATTCGAATAAAACTTCAGAGTAGTAATGATGAATGATTCGAAAATAAGAAAACAAATAAGAATAGAGTGCAGAAAATATTACTTGAGATTAATATGGTGAATGGAGTGTTAAGAGCTTTGGAGATGTTTTTCCCTTGAGGGCCAATGCATACATTCGAATATCAATTCTAGGTTCTCAGTTATCAAGCACAACGAATCTAGTG
>JASCZI010242010.1:33522-44977 GCA_036250425.1 Stylosanthes scabra | reverse complement strand
ACAGAACGAAGAATTCTTCTATGAGATAGTCGTTGATGGTGATAAGAGATTTAAATGTGCGTTTTGGGCTGATGCAAGAAGCAGGGCTGCATATGAATGCTTTGGAAATGTCGTGTCATTCGACACCACATACAACAAAAACAGGTAAGCAGGGCTGCATTCCGGTTCGGTCATGCTTAAAGAACATTTTCATCTCGTTTCCATTATTCCGGTTCGACAACGTGATTCTCTTCGGTTCTATAACTGTTTACGGTTCGATTTTTTTGCGTGCATGTATGACTTGCCATTTGCTTCCTTCGTTGGTGTGAGTCACCATGGGCAGTCTATTCTCCTTAGATGCGCATTGATGAAGAACGAGGACATCGATTCATTTAAATGGTTATTTGATTGTTGGCTTCGTTGTATGGGGGGGAAAGCAACCTAGAGGTATTATAACCGATCAATGCCCATCAATGCCAAAGGCTATTGAAGAGTGTATGCTAACTACAATCCATAGGTGCTGTATTTGGCACATCATGAAAAAAATCCCTCAGAAGTTAAATGGATTCAAGGGGCACAAAGATATTGAACACGAGATGAGTAAGATAGTATGGTCATCCTTCTCAAAAGAGAAGTTTGAGGAGAATTGGGAATCATTTATTCGCAAGAATGGCTTGGGTGGTAACAAGTGGCTCTTAGGTAATGTGTTTGGCAATTTACAGGATTGTTTTACACATTTTGAAGGATCAGCTGTGTGTTATATTTCCGGTTCGGTTGGTAGTGTTTGGGTTATTATTGTTATGGTTTTTCGGTTCGGGTGTGTGTTTATTTCCGTTTCGTTTTGATTGTAATTTTTGTTGTGTTGTGATAACTTGTCAGAACTATACAATGAGCGTCACCGATGGGTTCCTGTGTTTCTTGATATTCATTTTTGGGCTGGGATGAGGAGTACACAAATGAGTGAAAGCATGCATGCATTTTTTAACAAATTCATTACAAGGAAGAGCTCGTTGATTCAACTTGCTAAGCAATATGACAATTGCTTAGGCAGTAAAGAACAAAAAGAACGGGAAGCTGATGCTGGAGATTGTCATACCACTGTCCCTTGTGCAACTAATTTAGGGATTGAAGTGCAATTTCAGAAAGTTTACACAAATGCCAAATTCAGAGAAGTTCAGCAACAGTTTAGGGATAAGGTTAATTGTGTTGGTACATTTAAGGAGCGAATTCGAAACTTTGTGAAATATGATGTTGAAGAGGAGATTTCAGTTGGTAGGAGCACCATATTTGAAGTTACATACGACTCATTTGAAGAGAAATTGAAATGTGAGTGCTTGCTCTTCCAATCAAGAGGTATAGTATGCCATCATTCGTTGTTGGTGCTTAGTTATGAGAGGGTAGATTTTATTTCATCAATGTACATTCTTGAAAGATGGTGTAAGAATGGTTTAGTGAATAGGAGGCATTCAAGCATCAAGAGCAGCTTCGATCAGCCACTCATGGATCCAAGAGATCAAGTTTATGATGGATTGCTATCTAGGGCTAAAATCCATTGTGAGATTGCTTCACGATGCCCATTGCTCACATCTATTGTAAACCAAGGTTATGACAATATTGAGTTGGATATTAAACAATGTAAAGAGAAGAAGAATGGAGATGTATTTATCACACATGGAAATGGGTCCACATTTGGGATGAATGATTTGCAAGGATGAAGAAAAAAAAAGGAAACTGTATGAACAAATTCCGTTTCGATGGTTAATTATTTTTCGGTTCGGCTTTCGTACCATAACTCATTAGTCATGGATGTTTTATGACAATATTTCTTTTTTTTTTTGCAGTATATGATGATGTTTATTTAAAATTGCTTATTCAATGTTTATATGATACTTGTTTCTGATGCATTCAAACGAAGATTTCGTAATAATTATTTTAAATTTCGGTTCGATGAAGCAACTTTCCAGTTCGACTCATTATGATCTAGAGGGAAATATATATTTTTTCCTTTATGATTAAATAAATAATTATAAAACAAAAGGAATTAGTATTTACAAATTTACAGAATTTACAACAAAAAATAAATTGTTCATAACAGAATCAGTTAGTTTTGAGATCAACCGAGTCAAATTGAGTAAAGGGGCTTCTAAGAGCTGCACCAGGCTTTATGAGACGGATCTCGTTCACCTCTGTTACCACATCCATCCTCATAAGGTTTTCAGAGCTCAATAGTATATTGCAACAATTTTTTTCCCTGAACTTATCAAGATCAGCCTACAATTTAAACAAACAGTAATTAGATCATATAGTGAAGTATAGAAATGAAACACTACGTTTCTTAAAAAGACAAAGTTGCTTACCGATGTCCATGGTGGGATGTTGTGCTCCTTAGTTCCGGCATGGGATTCTCTTAGTGTGGTTAGATCCAGCTCTTCCATCCATTTCATCACAAATATTGCACAATCATGATTGTTTGGCTGCTAGGGGACGTTGATATACATTGGCATCAAACAAGTGTGCCCTTTCTTGAACATAGATCTCCTGCCTGCCCATTGCATGAGCTGATCCAATATGTTGCTCTGGAAGGTAAAAAAAGAACATGAAGGAATAAGTCGAACCGGAAGTTGAACCCAACATGAAATCAAATAAAAAAGACCCGAACCGGAAAATAAAACTGAGTTACAACAAATTTGTTCATCTCAGTTCTTTCTGGTGTAGGGGACTACACGTTTTTCGAGTCCAATATAAAGAGATGCTTCTTCTCCACATCCAGAACATACATCCACCAATGTTCGAAGCAAAGAACGGGAGCAGACAGCTTCATTGGTAACAAACAACATGTTTCAAAAGGCAATAAAAAACATGAACCGAAAAATACGCATAGTCGAACCGAAAAGAACTTACGAATCTATGGGTCTGCAATCTGTCCTTTTCCATATAGCCCAAGTAATCATTAATGTTTAGGAGCGTGCTGATCTCATGTAGCTTCCTTGACTTGGGGTCCTTCCACCTGTGCTCACACTTCTCAAACATCATTTGCTGCATGGGATACCCGAACCGGAAATGTAAGCTAAGGAGAATAATATTTTATGTGGAATAGTGGTAATTTAATTTAAAAAGGAGTTCGAAGTTCATACCAATAATTCTGGTGGAACACAGTATATTAAATTCTGATATCGTTCCCCAGGTGTCCTGTTCAGAAGGTGGCACATGATGCTGACAACTTGGATATCAACGTATTTTGTTGGTTGCATTGATTTGAACTGATATCTCAAAGCATCCAGCGGTTTGTCCCCCTTGAGTTTGAAAACTGGCAGTCACTCATTATCCCCCTTAGGCACTGTACCCCAGATAGCAACCCTTTTTTCCATGTCAGCCAAAATGTGAGAAGTCCCCAAAGGGTCTGGTGTTCGGAGCAGATTTGGATTTTTCTGTAGTCGATCATCAATCTCGTCAATGGCATCCATTGTTTGGGGTGTCAGAAGAGGCGGTTCTACTCCCAAATCAAATGATGGAGGCTCCATTGGTGGATTATCTCGTCTAATGCTCACCAGCACAGAAGATATCATTTGTGACCGAGGGAAAGGGGAAGTCTCAACATCTTGCTCTTCTTTTGGAACAATTGATTGTTGGCGATCCTCCTCTGGACTTGAAGACAGATCTATGACTTTCCGAGTGGGATAAATATTCCTGCGTTGGTAAAAATTAAGTTCACATCAGAAAGCGAACCAGAATTACACCAAACACACGAACCGAAAATCAAATATGAATACTTACACTACTTCAACCACAGTTTGGGAGGGTGGGGTTGGGCCTCTTCGGTGGGGAGGGTTTCCTCCTCCATTTTGGGAATCATCATTTTGGGTGGTGGAGGTTGACTCCCATCTTCTTCGTCTTGTGGGTGTGGAGGTTGTTGCTGAGGTTGGGGAAGTTGTGGTGGAGGCTGTGGCGGTTGGTGAGGCCTGAAATGAACATTGTTAGACAACCGAACTGGAAAACTAGGCACAAGATGAACCGGAAATGTGTGTTGTTGCTTACTCATCAATAGCTGGGTGTTCTAAGTTGTTGCGTTCAGTTGGGGTTCTTTGCGGTTGAGGTTGAGGTTGTGGATGAGTATGTGGCGTTTCCTTATGCCTGAAACGATCATAAGTCAACAAACGAACCGGAATACGCGTTTAAGATTGAATTTGCAATGCAAAATATGAAACTAATATGAAATGAGTGGCTTACTGTGCTTTAGTATTTGGAACGCGATCATGCTCAGATTGTTGTTGAGGCTGATGGTTAGATTGAGGTTGAGGGCGAGGTTGAGGTTGAGGCTGAGGTTGAAGGCGAGGTTGAGGCTGCGGATGAGGGAGATGTTGTGGTTGAGGTGGTTGTTCATGCCTGAAACGATTATTAGTCAAAAATCGAACCGGAAATGAAAACCATGAAAAATTAAAATTATAAAAGAAACAGAGATTCGGATGCTTACTTATTAGTGGCACGTTCAACTCGATCATCAAGGGTTGGTTTTCTTGCTTTCTTGGCGGCCCTATCTGGTTCAGGTTGAGGGTGGGCTTGTGTCCTTGGTTGAAGTGGTTTTACAGCCCTAAAAGATTTACTTGTCAAATAGTCGAACCAGATTTTCTAGTTAACATTATGAAATAAACGAAGTTGTTAGTGACTTACCCAACATTTGCAGCACCAAGCCCATTACCCTGATCAGGTCTTTTTGCCTTTGCAGCTCTGTCTAGTTATTTTCTTTGGCCTAGAGTTGCTGTTTCTTGATGCATTATGGGGTCTGGACGCCTGATGCTATCCACAAGGGGGCAGTCCACATTTCTTGCCCCACTAGGCAAAATAACAACAACAGTGAACCAGAATTAAGTCAATAAATAAGTTAAAAAAATGGTGAGACAATTCCAAAATGACAAATTTTAATCAGATGTGAACCGGAATTACTTACCCAGTAGCATTCGACTCATGGTTTTTCTTGCTTCTTTTGTCTTGTTGTGCTGGATTTGGCTTTGACAATGGCCTTCTCTCTACCAGCTCCTCTGACATTATATTTTCGGAGTCCAATTCTGTGCTTGCTCCACCAGAACTGGACTCCACTTCAGATTCATACTCTTCTTCAAAATCAAACTCCGACTCAGATTCGGAAGAAGAGGAAGGTTCCATTCTCCTAAGATTCAGACCCATCTTAAGGTCCATGTTTCTTTTTTGCTGCTTCTCCTTGGCTGCTCTTAGCAACCCAGTCTGAACTAGACCCTGAAAAGAAATAAGAACCGGAATTAAGGAAGACACGAAACGAAAAGAAACGCACCAAAATAAAACAACAACCATAAAAGAGAAAAAAAAATGCCGAACCGGAATTCATAAACAGACGAGACGAAAAATAAGAAAAAAAGAATAATAACTACTCACAATCGAATGGTTTTGTTCACGGTGTAGTCTCTTTCTTAAGTTTTTCCTAGTCCAGTATTGAATCCAAGGAGGCTGGGCTTCTGGTTCCCTCGAGTCCTTTCTAAAGTGGGTCTCGTGAAAGTAGATTATCATCATCACGTAGCAGCATCCATGGACGGCCTTGGTCTTGTTCAACTTGGCCTTCTTAACCTCATTAAGGAGGAAATCGTGCACATGTAGTGCCCAATTTCTCTTCCTAGTATTTTCAAGACCAAACAAGGTGGGGAGAGCTTTTGGGGTGATGTTTGGGGAAGAAGTTGCTAAGAGGAAGACCTTCTGGATGAAGATAAAAAACGCCCTCTTGAAAAGATTCCGGTTCGCCTCTGTGTTAGGTGTTCTCTTAACAAGCATCGTCAGATCTGCTTGGCTCTTTCCCTGAAACATCTTGAAGATGGCATAATCTTCGTCGTTCAGGTCTTTCTCAGAGACCCTCTCGTCAAAAGGGTGACCTGCACATGTCGAACCGGAATCAGTTCAACACATGAACCGGAAATAAACAAGCATCAAAGACGAAAAACATTTGCAAGCTGAACCGGAAATTTACCGTTCCATGAAAGACCTAACGCCTTGTCTATCTTTTCTGTTGTGATCTGCACGTCACCACGAACAGAGTGTATTGTGTTGTCGTGGATGCCGTAGATGTTCACCAACTCTTTCAGCATGTGTTGTTTGAGGTTGTAATCAGGCAGGTGTGAGAATGCACCAAAGCCCAATTCGGCAATCAACGCCATCTTTTCATTGTGTTTGCGAAGACACTCGTTGTATATTGTTGCAACGGTCTTGGGAAGACATCTGAAGTGATGTCCTTGCTGCAAAATTAGAAAACAAATTCATTAACCGGAAAATAACATAGGTCCTGAACCGGAATGTAACGTCAAGGTATTTTACTTACATCCTTCTTTTTAGGGCTATCTTGCTTTCGGGACTTGCTGTGCTTCTTACCCTTATCATCCTTTCCTGATTTTGTTGCACGAGCCATTATGTCACTGAAAAGGAAAAAAAACAAACTTCAAGAAATGAACCCTAATTTCAAAACGCATGATCCAGTCGAACCAGAATTAGAATTTAGACGAACAATACAACCACAACAACAAACCCTAACATGAAATACTCAAAGCATAATCAAAACAAATCAATTTTCAAGCCTAAAGTACATGCATTTCCACATTCATAAAACCCAACTAACAAGTAAACACAAACCTCTAACCACTAACCCTAATTACTAAACGGAGAACCCAGTCGAACGAGAATTAGTTCTACGGCGAAGAACTCAACTACAACAACAAGTACTATGTTTTAATAATGATGACAGCGCCGAACCGAAAATAAATCATATATCGAAGAGAAACATGCTACCATCATACACTCACACCAAACAAAGCAAACTCAAACATAAAGTTGATGCATTTCGAGAATAATAGAAACTAACCAAAAAAAAAAAAAACACTAACCTTTAGTTTTTTTGATCGTTTGGAGTGTTTCTGACTTCGTCTGTGTTCCTCCCTTTTCGTTTCGGAGTGATGAGCAGTGCTTCGATGTTCGTCTGGGTTCTCAGTAATGAGTTGATGTTCGTGTTTTGGTTGATGAGTTTCGCTTCCAAGTGCTAATGAGTGTGAGTTCCGCTTCGATGGTTTTCTTCTCACGTTTGTTGTTTTTGTTTTTTCTTTTTTTGGAAAATGAAGATGATGTTGTTGTTTTGATGAAATGGAACTGCTTTGATGGTCGAAGCGGTTTTGTGAAACGTGCTTGAGAAGGCGAAACGATTTGAATCCTGGAAACGGTTCCCAAGACGCGTCTTTTCAAGTGGGGTGGATTGGCGGGTTGCGTCCATTGCATGCGGTTGGTGAGAGTATGTTTGTATGGTTTAGTTGATAATTGGTTATATATATGCTTGTATATATAGTATTATTGTTTTGATAAAATCCTACAGGTTTCTTAAAAAAATTAGTTTCTAAAATTTAAAATGCCCCTGCACTGAATTTGATACTATAATATAATATTTTAATTAGAAAATAATTGAGTAATTAGGTATTTTTGTGGGTCTTCATGAGATGGGTACCTCTATTCTCATCCCCATTTAATTGTGGGAGTGATCTCAGTCTTCGTGAAGATTTCGCGAGTTCCATTATTAACCTCCCATCGTGGATAATTAAAGTGGATATTCGTAGATGTAGAAAATTTTGCAATTTCTAATTCCTTGAAAAAAATATTTTTCTATTCTTCAAAGTCAATATTTTTTGGTAATTTTATTTGTTTAATAATGACAAAAAATATAAAAATAAAATAAAAAAACCAGAAAGAAACCGAGACACACAAAAATCGATTTTTTCCTTAGGTATTTTACATACTTTAACATATTTTATATGAATTTAATTTTCATGCACCGCCAGTATAAAAGAGTTTTACACATATATTTAATCAGATGTTATCGTATCATAAAAAACAATTAATTTTCAAGCCCACTACTTTTAAAGTCAAATAAATGCATGAATCTGATTGAATGATCGTGTAAAACTCTTTACACTGTCGGTACATCAAAATTAAACTCATTTTATATACTTTAACAAAAAAGTTAAGATATTTTAATCATTTGTCACTTATAAAAATAAGAGTAAATATCTAAATTAGTTTTTAAAATTTTAAAATTGAACAATTTAGATATTTAAAAATATAAAAAACAATTCTTAACGTTAATTTTTTTTAAATAATATAGTATTTCATTAGATGAAGGACAAAAATAATTTAAGAAATGTCAAAATAGTTTCTTAAAAATGATAAAAATTTCAAAATATTCCATCAATTTTGTATATTTTCTAAAAGAGATATTATATTATCTAATAAATGTAAATGTTGATGGGATTATTTTATGTATTTTGAAATTTGAAGACTAAAATTTTCGACATTAAAAATTTTTAAAACTGATTTGGACAATTATTCTAAAAATAAGTTAGTATATTCTATTCAATTAAAATTATTTTTAAAAGATCAAAATGTCTCTTTTTTGGTATTATTTTAAAAGATTAAATATGTAAATTTACTCTTTTGTTAAACTAAATTCATTAAAAGCAAGGGAGTCACAAAAAAAAAAGACTAAATCCATTATCCATTATGTCCATAAAAGAAAGGGGAAGAAATTGTTTTCTCGTATCTCTGTCTCACTCTCTCTCACAAACACACACTAAATTTACCTCTATCTCCCTACTAGAAATAGAAAGATATATCTAGAATCTGAATTCCCTACTCTTTTAGCTTCTGGGTCTGATCGTATTTTTCATGATTCATATTATTTCAGTAAGATTAAGATTATTTTGTTAATAACTTAATATAATAATTTTCACCGGTTTCCCTCCACAGATCTCTAAAATCCTCTCGCATCCCTCCAATCCAACCCTAATTCTTTTATTTTTCCTTTTTTTTTTTGCGTTTGATCGTCTTCACCATCACTTCATCTCACGCATTCCTGGTTTTAAAAATAAAACACTTTTTTTTTTTGTTTCTCTATTTATGACCACATCCATTTTCTTTTACCTTCATACACACGCCGATCCTTCTGGAACCTTCCTGAACTTAGCCTCTCTTATCCTCCATGGACCACCACCAACCACCGCACCCTTGCCATGCCTGAGCTCTGTCTCCCGGCAACGCACAACGAACAATAACAAATAACTGCTAGGTGCTGCCGACCCAGACCCAACGGTGGCCGGAGAATCCAAACCGAGGAAGAGAACAGCTGCTGCTGCACCTAACAGGAGGAATCAGGGGCGGAAGAACGCAATCGCTGAGACCGATGAAGTCGAGAAAGCTGTGAACTGTGTTGCAATCAAGAAGAACAAGAACAACGCCGGCAGTATTAGGGATTTGAGAGAGGAGGACATGGATGATTATGATAGCGGCGGTAGAAGCGCCGACAAGGCTCCGGGAGCTGAAGAGGAAGGAACCACTGCTCCACTCCCAGAGAAGGTTTATTGCAGTATTTTGTTTCTTCCTTTAAATTTTTTTACCCCTTTCTTTTTGAGCTCTCAAGACATGCAAGAACTGTTATTTTCTCTTAAAATATATATATTCGTTTTCACAATGATAAGCAAGAAGGCAATACAAAGAAGGAAACTTGAGATTATGAAAGGGGCTAGTATCATTTCTAACAATAGGCTTTTGTGTTATTTCTTTAAGAACTGGGAAAAGTAACCCGTTTCTTTGGTTTATAACAGGTCCAGGTTGGTGGTTCACCTATGTACAGGGTTGATAGAAAACTTGGGAAGGGAGGGTTTGGACAGGTTTATGTTGGTCGTCGCGTTGGAGCCACTAACTACAATGACAGAAATGGTGCCGGGGCTATTGAGGTTTGATAAGACTTGCATTGTTGTGATTATGAAGTTATGGGGTATTTGTTATGATGTTATGCTTATTGTTCTTTAAATAACTGCAGGTAGCGTTGAAATTTGAACATAGAAGTAGTAAGGGGTGTAATTATGGGCCCCCATATGAGTGGCAGGTGTACAAGTAAGTCTTTCAAATCTAATCTGTTACCTGTCTCTGCTGATGCGTTGCATAATTTTTTAATGGATATAAGTGTGTTAACTTTGATGTTTTATTATATCTCGCAGTGCTTTAGGTGGTAGCCATGGTGTTCCGCGAGTTCATTACAAAGGGCGGCAAGGTGACTACTATGTTATGGTATGTCTTTGTAGGTTTCTCTTTCGTTCTCTCATCTTCTAGGTGCTTGTGGTTCTCTCTTTATATGTTTGTATCATGATGCTGCTTGCAGGTTATGGATATGCTTGGCCCTAGTCTATGGGATGTCTGGAATAACAATTCTCACACGTAAGTATCTCTCAGAAATGCTGAAATTGTGCGTTTTAATTCTGCTACTGTTGTGAATATTAGATTACTAACCTTGAGTATCTCTTTTTGGATTTAGGATGTCCACTGAAATGGTGGCATGCATCGCAATTGAGGCTATCTCAATATTGGAAAAGATTCATTCGAGAGGGTGATGCCCTATTTCCTGTTTGTTTTTTATTTTTGTCTCTCTATATATAATGAATTATTTAAAATATACGAAGTCTCAAGTCTAGTATATGCTGGTGTTTTTATCATTATTGCAGATATGTTCACGGTGATGTAAAGCCTGAGAACTTTTTGCTTGGTCCGCCTGGAACATCTAACGAGAAGAAGTTGTTTTTAGTCGATCTTGGATTAGGTAAACATAGCACATTATCCTTTAACCTTTCATACTTCCATTATAAATAAAGGTATTCCTGATTTCTCATGAAACGTTGTACTGGTTTTACTCCCATTTTCCATACAGCAACTCGATGGCGTGATACTTCTACTGGACTTCATGTTGATTACGATCAACGTCCAGATGTATTTAGGTAATTTGCTTGTTTGTTTTACTATAAGCCTTAGTGTAGTGAACCTCTGCATTCTGACTGGTTTTGTGTACCTTACTCTTGCCATAGGGGTACAGTTCGATATGCTAGTGTGCATGCTCATCTTGGTAGAACTGGTAGCAGGAGGGATGACTTAGAATCTCTTGCTTACACACTTGTGTTCCTTCTTCGTGGCCGGCTTCCTTGGCAAGGATTTCAGGTTTTTCACGGTTTCAAATTTTGTCATTTTAGTCTTACAAATTAGTGAAATTGCTTGGTTGTCATGAAAGTGTTTGTTGCAGGGAGAGAACAAAGGATTTCTTGTCTGCAAGAAGAAGATGGCCACTTCTCCAGAAACTTTATGTTGCTTTTGTCCTCAACCTTTCCGGCAGTTTGCTGAATATGTGGTGAATTTGAAGTTTGATGAAGAACCAAATTATGCAAAATACATATCCCTGTTTGATGGAATTGTAGGTCCAAATCCAGCCATCAGGCCAATAAACACTGAGGGTGCACAGAAGGTACTTAAAAGCTATTTGTGCTTTAGAATTACTATTTTTGCTGATTTAAAGTTTGATTTATTGCCTTTTCTGTGTGCCTGTGATGTAAAGCTTATATGTCAAGTTGGACAAAAGAGAGGGCGATTGGCAATGGAAGAG
>JASCZI010242010.1:18869-33512 GCA_036250425.1 Stylosanthes scabra | reverse complement strand
GTCAGAATGGGAATGCCTGCAACACAGTGGATTAGTGTTTACAATGCTCGCCGACCAATGAAGCAAAGGTTTTCTACTTAAGTTGAATGCTTTTTGCAGTTGGTTTTAGAAGCTTGGGTTTATTTTAGTACTACATATATATATAGTTTTAATATAAATATAATCTTGGGGTATAGGTATCATTACAATGTTGCTGATTCGCGGCTTGCCCAACACATTGATAAAGGAAACGAGGATGGGTTATATATCAGTTGTGTAGCTTCTTGTTCTAATCTCTGGGCGCTTATTATGGATGCTGGCACTGGTTTCAATTCCCAAGTTTACGAACTCTCTCCCTATTTTCTTCACAAGGTATGTCAGCTTACTGATAGTTGTATTGTGCATCTGTTTCTGGTGACTTTGAGTTTTCACTGATCTGTACTGAATTTGATTTTTTGCTAGATGCAAGCTGACAGACTTAAATCTATTTTATTTTTATTTGTTTTTTATAGGAATGGATTATGGAACAGTGGGAGAAAAATTATTACATCAGTGCTATAGCTGGAGCTAATAATGGAAGTTCATTGGTTGTAATGTCTAAAGGTAAATTGTGTGGGGGATGGAAATTGGCTTGGTTTGCATAATTTAGCATTTTAACCAGTACTCTTGTGTATAAACGTTTGTCTTGATTTTCTTGTTTGCTTGTTCCTTTTAGGGACCCATTACTTGCAACAATCGTATAAAGTCAGTGATTCATTTCCATTTAAGTGGATCAACAAAAAGTGGAGAGAAGGATTTTATGTCACTGCTATGGCTACTGCTGGCAGTAGATGGGCAATTGTAATGTCCCGAGGTGCTGGATTTTCAGATCAGGTATTTTCTCTTCTGTCAAAATTATTTTAAACTGAAATCCCCGGCGGGTTCGATGATTGCCATCTGATGAATATACTTTTCTTTCCAAACTAAATGCTAGGTTGTGGAGCTTGATTTCCTGTACCCCAGTGAAGGGATTCACCATAGGTGGGATGGTGGTTACCGAATCACCTCAACTGCTGCAACATGGGACCAAGCTGCTTTTATTCTTAGTATCCCAAGAAGAAAACCATCTGATGAAACACAAGAGACACTACGCACATCTGCTTTTCCCAGTACTCATGTCAAGGTTAGTAGCACACCCGACATCATCCAACATCTTTCAACGATCTTCTGTGCTTATATTTGATATTCAATGTATTCAATGTTCAGGAAAAATGGGCAAAGAATCTGTACATTGCTTCTGTTTGTTATGGGAGAACAGTTTCATGAAGTATTGAAGATTTTTTGAGATTTGAGCTGGCATCATTTTGACCTCTTGCCATCTTGTCCTTACATCTGCCACTTGGGAATTGAAGATCCTCTCACAAATTTTGCTGAACAGTCAAGTTCGGCATGGATGTATGATTAACCTTTTTTAATGGTCGTCATCACATATCTTTTGATGCAATTACCTGTGCACTGTATTTCAACTGCATGAAAAAATGCTTAGGAGCAAAACTTTGTCTTTCATGCCCTTTATGACATGTCTTTTGACATAAATCTTGTATAGATCTGAACTGTAGTTAACTTAGTATGTTGAAGGCATGTAGAAAGGTTAGGTTTTTTTTAGCAATGGATTTTGGATATATGCTAGCTACTACGGTTTAGGAGTCAGAACTGAACAATTTATGCAGTGCAGCATTGTATACTGGGGTCCTTTTTATGCCTTCTTTTAACTTAAACCTACTGGGCTCCTGTATGTCTGAATTTGACTTTAAAGGCAGAAAATTTGTACACTCTTGCATCTGATTATCACTTTTAATCATTGTATTCACAATACTATTGTTGCTTTTCTTAGTTTTGGTGATGGATTATATATTTATAGACAACTCCAACCATTCTTTTGGTTTGTGGGTTCATCTCATGAACTTTAAAATTTGTTTATTCTGATTGAAGTGAACAATGAGGATGAGGATGTTCTATTAATCTTTTTGTTATCTTCAAAATGAGACATATTCCTCAATCTTTTGCTTGTTATTTAATAGTATACCATGGCTTCTTCAATTGTTAAAGTTCACTGTATTGACATGTGTCTCTTACTATTTTCCATTTTCCAATGGGAGCTATGTAACCATGAGTTGGTTACTGTTGCAAATATAGCTATGCATTTGCACGGTATACATTCTAATCACTTTTTACTTCCAGTATCCAAAGTCGGCATTGGCTTCCCCTGGTGAGTCATTATGTGCCTGGGTGCTTCTGTTTGATTCTATGTGCATCAAACATTGGAGATGCACATTTGATCTGGATATGAGAAGTTGCTATTTGGAAGCTCATCTTCAGTGAATAACTTGTTTGTACCACTTGGTTGATTTGTGTAATGGCTGGGATTTCTCGATGTTCGTTACCAGGTATTTGATTATGCTACTGTCATTTTTGTTATTATAGTTAATATTTTTTATTCTATGCCATTGATATATTGTATTTTGATCTCGATGTGTTCTTTGTGGATGAATAACATATTTGATGGTCATTCGATCATGTTCTATCTTTTTTATTTTCTCATTGTTTGGGTTGTCTGTTAATCTATGATTGTTAGAAATTAAGGTTTTATGGATACTTAATCAAGTTAAGAGGCTGATGAATATGTTGGTGGAAAATCCATAAATAGAAACTTGAAGTGCTCAAGGGAGTGAAGATTCTGGGACAATTTACTGCATGTGATTCATTACCTTTGGAAAGACAAGGTATTATCTTCTTGAAGTGAGTTTTGTCTTCAAATATTTATAATAATAATAATTTATGATTATGACTATAAGAAATGGCAATCCACTATTATGTAGGTTTAAATGCACAGTTTGCATGAACTTTCAAATCATTGTTCCACTGAAGCATTTATACTGGAGCTGGAGAATCCAATTATGCTGCCTTAGCTGGGATTTTAAAGTTTCTGTTGCAATTGCATATTTGGTTTTTTATTTGGTATTTGCACAGTTTGAAACCATGGTTTGAACAACACTAACTTCTTCTAGATTTCATCCAAACTTTTTTCGAAGTTACAACTTACAAAGGGAATCAAAATATTCACATTCTATGGTTTTTATATTGGTGTGTTGGACTATGGAATTCCAACTCTGGTGTGCTATATATGTAGTGTAACAAATTTCTAATAGTCTAAACAGGTTTAAAACAATCTGTGGTCTCTGGTATACAAGGACACAGCTGCTATAATTTCTTTTTAATAAATTATTAAAATTTAACTTCTCAAATTTTCCAAATAAATTTGTGCAGTATAAAATGAGTAACTGAGCGGAAAATATAGACTCTAAATGGAACAACCGAATACCGATTAATTGCAACAATACTGCATGTGTGCGCTAAAGATGCTTCATCTTTGGATAACTTTGCTTTGGATTCAGGGGTAGACACCAAATTTCTATAGGCACAAGTATAACAGGTAGTCACAGAAAAAGGAAAAGACTCTATATTAGCCCATAATTTTTATCACGAGACATTTTCTTTTGTTTCCTGGAAGATGTGATTATAATACCAAGTCTTCCCCAAAGGCTTTACCATGAAATACAAGGTTCAAATTACCATCATTTTAGATAAAGGTTGCTTTTACAGCCCATTTGCAGTGCAACTAGACAGATTTCAGTTCTTATCGGACATTTTAAAGCAATATATAGATAAGGGAGAAAAAAATCCTAACAGAAATTATAAGCAGTACTTATGCAGAAGTGACACCGCTCGAGGAAACTATAAGCGCGAGCTATGCTAAGAAGTACGACCCAAATAAAGGAATAAGAATAAATCTATGTATATCATTGTACTATGCATCTGTTAAACATCATTTAATAACACAGAAAAATATAAACATTTTTTGGAAAGTATTATGTAGTGTTTAGGTTTGATTTGCTGTTGTTGGAACTTTCTTTTCTCTCACTGGTTGAGCTTTCCTTAATGAAAAAAAAAAAAAAAAACCCGTAAGTTTGTTAAAGGTTTATTTATTTCAAGTGGATTTGGTCAGAAGCCAAATACATATGAAGAAATTTCATATTTTTTCGATGTAATCTGTTCCCACATAAAATAGATTCTCTCACATATTTTTGCTCTACTAAATAATCCTTACATGAGCAGTGGCCACGTTTAAAATGGTGTACGCAATTTGAATCACTTAAATATATTTCATATCCATATTTATTAAACACCAAATAACTATTTCTATACGATATATGGCTCATTTTTAGTATACACAGGGAATATTTTTGCACTATCAAGTAGTAATATTTTCCAGCATAGGTGCAAGAAAATTCAGTATATTAGTGGAAGAACAAAAATATTTATTTAAACACGAAATAACGAAGATCAAAAGATGAGTAAACGTATACTACAAAGCAAGTGCATAACACCACCATTACACGAACTAATAATTCATAAAAATATAAAATTACTACTACACTAAAATAGTGTGGTGATGGGTGAACTTGTGCAATTGTTTAACGATCATAATGATAATGATGAGTTGGGAATGATCCATTTGGAGGTAAGAGTGATGCAAATCCAATAAGTTGAGTTTGGTTATTAGGCCATGCCATGACATGCATCTCAATGGTCTCATATTGTTCAATTGCTAGATTGAAAGCTTCATTGATTTCAGATTGGTCACAGCAATGTACAAGACCACCACTGCACACATTCTTTGGCATTATGCTTTTCCCTTCCAACCGAGATATCACAAGAAGGAACCCATTTTCTATTGCCTCTTCATACAGTTCTCCTAACCCTGCATCTTCAGCTACTGAGCCTCTCATCACTGAATATATGTACACAAAACCCTGCAACAATATCTGCTTTAATTAGCAACAAGAACAGGTTCTTTAATCTACACAGTTCACAAAGTGTTTTGTACCTCTTCAGTTTGTTTGATTTCCATTCCGAAGCGATATTCGGTAGGTTTAGGGATCAATTCTATTGAAATTTCTGATATTCCAGGTAGAAACCATAACCTTATACCGTGCATTATTTGGTTAGTGTTGTGGATTTGTTGCCTGCTGCAAATGCTTGTTTCTTTTCCAGAGAAACTAATCTTATCCTGTGTAGCCACCTGAATGATATTCAATTTGATTCATACATTGATTGGTTTAATTTATTGCATTGCACAAGTTGAAACGAAAAGTGGACAGAACCTGTTCTGTTTGGATGTTAACAAAAACAAGAGGAACTCCTGAAGAGATTGCTGCACTAAACCAGGCCATGCACCGAGCCGTGGTAGCCTCGATGCACTGCTCGTTAACGAGAGGCATGAACAGAATGGAGCTGATCACTGGACACAATTGGTCAGGCAAATAGGTTCCAACTTTCGTCTTCCAATCATACTTGATCCCACTCCTTCCAAACTCCCTACCCTCCACGTTTATTGCTTTCATGCTCATTTCTGCAACATTAATCAAAGAACAATTCTTGTTTAGATTAAACAAGAGTTATATATGCATGGATAAGGATCAATATATTTACCTTGCAGTTCAGTGCACTGATTTAAGGTAAGGTCTCCTAAGTCTGCAACATGTCTGTCATCTGTTGTAGCTTGAATAGTATAGTACTTCCTTTTGAGTATGGATCCTTTTTGTTGCACAATACGTGCCTGCAGTTTCACCGAGCTGTTATTTCCTCTTCTGACTTTTATCCATATGAATTCGAGGCCGGGGTCGATCTTGCTGAGCTGAGAGCTAAGCTCTGAACTGGCCTTGACCGGGATAAACAAATCATCATCGCCGCCATGCTCTGAAAATCCTTCAATGATATCTCCTGGTAATGGCATGCTCTCATCCCACTCTTCTACCACCCCTTGCTTCACTTGCTTCACACAAACAACAGTCTTCTGATCTGAAGTAGCCATGTTCATTCTCCTTCTAGATGAGATGGGATTTTGACCATTAACTTGGATTGAACTTGAACCCACAAAAAAACAGTGATTTCTCAAGGTGAATATACTTGAGCTTGAGTTATGAACTAATTATTAACATAATTACGAGGCAAATTTTTTGTTTGGGTGCTTTCGTCCCTATCCTTGTAGTTAACGTTTCCATATAAGTTTTCAACATTTGTTTCAGCTGTGGCCGGCTCCATATTATCATTTACCGATTGCAAATTCCCATTAACTACTTTTTTTTTTTTCTAATTAAATAAATAAAAGAAGTGCCTGATTCTGTAGAAATGAATTTAATTCAAGGGTCTTTAGTCACTTTAATTTTGGATTGAGGAGTTAAAGAGGAAAAAACCGGAGCAATTTTTTCTCTGATCAAATATCCAAACCTAGTTTAGAAGAATTCATTTGACTGTCTCGCCATGTTAATGTTCTTTTGTTTCCAAAAATTGACATAGAAACCCTCTGTAAACATTTATATCAGGTACATTGCATCTCCTGCACATCTCTTCAAGAACAGTCACTGCCTTCCTAACTTTTCCCTTTTCATACAACAACTTGACAAACATGCAGAATGTGTCTTTGTTGATTAAAAAGTTCTTATCAATCATGTCATAGACCGTCCTCAATGCCATTTCCTCATCTCCAAGATCACAATACCCCCCAAGCAAGGAATTGTACATGGCCGTATCAAGTTTATGTCCATTCTCAAGCATCTCAGACACAAGCTCTTCAACTTCTTGCATCCTACCATTCACTTTACAAATACCACATATCACTATGCTATATGATAAGAAGTTGGGCATGCAGCCCATTTGAGGCATCTGCTTCAAAAGATGAATTGCTTCATCTAGCTTCCCCATATCCACAAGAACTCTAAACACTGCATTAAAACTCGACACAGATGGCTTGATTCCGTTGAACACCATATCCTTTATGAGTAAAAGTGCATCATCCGGTTTTCTAATTTTGCAATACTCATTGACTATGACACTGTATGCCTTCACATCCGGCCTCATCCCGCGACTAACCATTTCTTTCAGATGCATGATAGCTTCTTCGGACCTTCCTGCAATGCAAAAACCCTTCATCATGCTGGTGTTTGTGGTGACATTGTCTTCCAAACCATTCAATCGCATCCTACTCATCATCTTCCTGGCCTCATCCACATTCCCACCCAAACAAAGACCTTCAATCAACGCATTGTAAGTCAACAGATTCGGATGGCAACCCTGTTTTACCATCTCCTCCATGCACTCCAACGCATCACGGAACTCACCTTTCTTTGAATACCCATCAACCAAAGTAGTAAAAGTCACCACATCCGGCTTGCAACTCTGACCCCCTTCTTCCACCATTCTATCAAAAACCCTCTTGGCACCCTCCATATCACCCTTCTTGCAAAACCCATGAATCAAAGTGTTGTAAGTAACCAAATTCGGGCTACAGCGCATTTCATCGAACACCTTGAGTGCACTGTGAACCATGCCGATTTTGCAGAAGCCCCTGATCATGGTGGTGTAAGTGAACACGTCAGGGTCAAACACAGCCTCCGCGACAGCCTGGTCAAAGATAGATTTGGCCAAGTTGATCCGATTGGCCCTGACAAGAACACCCAAGACGGCATTACAGGACAACAAGCATCTGCCATGGGAAATGGTGTTGGCTTTGTGGAACCAATGAATTGCGCCTCTGATATCGCTTCGATTGCCGAGAGCAATGATGAATTTGGAAATGAGAGGGTCAGAGAGGTTGTTGGAGCGGAGGAGGAGATGGTGGGCGGTGGAGAAGAGAGAGTGAGAGAGAAGGGAGTCAGTTATGGCGGCGTATGAGTGGCGGTTGTGAGAGTAGTTGTTGGGGTTGGGTTGGGGGTTGGAGGCCCAGTTGAAGAAGAAGAGGGCGTGGTTGGGACTTTGTAAGGAGTTGATGACTTGGATGACCAAAGTTGGAGTGAGGTGAGGGGAGAACGGTTTGAGTGCTTGAGAGGCATTGGGGTTTTGGGGGTTTAGGGTTTGAAGGAGTGAGGTAATGGAAGTTACGAGAGAAGAAAGGTTTGGAGATGGTTTGGCTGTGGCTTTACGTAGTAGTGTGTGAGTCTGAGCCATCGGAAAATCAACTATCAAGTAGGAAGTAAAAACCCTCCTGTCCTTCAGTTGACTCTATTGAAGGTACCAACAAAAACTTACACCAGCCAGGCGCCAAGACTCTTCCTTCATGAACACCATTTTTAAATGCCGCATACTCATTTAAAATTTGGTGGATGGCAAGTTACTTCTCTAATTTATCCATAATTTATCTTTTAATTTGTTAGTTAATAATTAGTTTAATAAAATTGTATTTTTTTCAACTTAAAAAATATAACCTTATTTAATAAATTTGTTTGAGATATTTTATATTTTTTCTATAGAATTAACAAATAATATAATTTTTTTTTTTCTATCATACGAACAAGTGATATAACAAATTTTTTTTCATTTTTCGTTTTTTATGGTTATTCTTAATCAAATTCAATAAAAATTGAAAGATAAATAAATAATTGTATACATTCAAATTGTAAAAAATTTATTTATTGAGTTAACTTTAAAGTAATACATTAGAGATTAAAATACCACTAAATTAAAGAGAATATTAGTGTTCACCTTAAAATTTACAGAGACATATATGTATTTTATACTTTTATTGTTTTACTAATGATGTGAGTTATAGTTTTTTTAAATTCGAATAATTCTATTTGCACATTAAAATTATGTAAAATTTTATTATTTTTAATACATATTTTATATATATTTTAACGGTAATGTTATATGTACACCTCTTTTTGGTGTACATCTCCAACCAAGTCCTAAACGAACATGTTTTTATATATATAACGAACATGTTTTTATAGTTGACACGAACAGATTTTAAAACTTGTTCGTTTGCTTTTAAAAACCTGTTCGTTCTAATAGTAAAATTCTGTTCGTGCACGAACAAAAATCTATATATATAACGAACATGTTTTATAGTTGACATGAACATGTTAAAAGTCTGTTCGTTTGCTTTAAAAAACATATTCGTTCTAGTAGTAAAAACTTGTTCGTTTAAGACTTGGTTAGAGGTGTACACCAAAAAAAGATGTACACCAAGATTAATTGATATTTTAATATGTATTATATATTTATGGTTAATTTTGATGTATAAATAGAATCATCCTTTAATTTCTATAATTTTACTTTAATTTGTAATTGAGTTTTTGTAGCTTTTTTCGTTAGAATGGGTATATTATACTTATTTTTACTTTTGTAATAAAATCCATGCATTAGCATGGTAAACATTATAAAACGTTTATAAAATATGAATTTTGCTTGTACCAAAAGAAAAGAAAAATGAATTTTGCTATTGTATATATCCGTTTTCGATAATATACATGAGATTCATGCTGGTGTAATATACTTTTGAATTATGTTATTTGTACACCAAAATCAATTACTAAAATCAGTCATCAATATATAATACGCATTGAAATATAAAATACACACTAAAAATGAGTTAAACTACATATGTATTTTGTATTTTAATGTGTACTAGCTGTTTACCCGCGCGGGTTGCTTTATGAAACTGCTATACACATACCGGGTGTAGAGTGCTGTTTGTACTGGGCTGTTATGTAAAGGCCGTTAGCTTATAGAGCAGCTTAACTTAACCGACAATCTTATTTTTCTTCCAATACATAAAATCACATGTTCACACCCTCCTGGATGGGTCCTGGATGAGTGAACCAGATGACTTTAATCCTAAACTTCTGGCCCTCAGGGAGAAAGAGCTTTTAGTTATCAAAAAATTTATTGTCAACTAAGTCAGGAGGATTTAATCCTGATGGATTTTGTCATGACAATACATTTTATTAGTTGCTTCAGGTTGATCTAATCAATCTTCTCATCATTCAATTTCCTAATTTCCTGAATGTAACACCAATATAATCAAAATGCTTATCATCCAACTTTTCTTTAATGTTGAAAATTGAGTCTAGATGTTAAAAGTTCAGATCATATAGACATTGCAAAATAGATCACCACAAATATTTATATTTTTCCATTTCCTCCCTTAAGCTCCATCTATATGTTCTTACTTTCAAACTAAATACTAAAGGCATGGACCCAATCAATGTCTATATGACCCTAAAATCTGACCTATTATAACACTCTTGTTCCAATAATATCGTTTCTAGAGTCCCTAACTATAATCTAGTCCAAATCACTTTGCAGTTGATGAGATATAAAATTACCACTCCGCACCTTAATCAATTGCATCATCAAAGTCAATCAAATGTTTTGTATGTGCTAAAGCTTCACAAATGACTGAATTTAAAAACTTTGGAAACAAAGCTGGTAATGCTATTTGTTTACTGGGCAATAACTTTATTGTCCACTGTTAGTTCATTCATACTTTTTCCATTAGTGGTTGTTTTTGTAAGGTGATATCATATAATTAGGAACTACCCAAACCCAATTAGGATCCCAGAACAGAGTTCCACTCCAAATTTGTAGAATCAAAACCATCTAATCAATTACTGGTTTCAATTTTCAACTCTTATTCAGATTTATTATCATTTAATGATTCCATAAGAAGAACCCCTTACAGCTTGACTAATTTCCAACGTTTCTGAGTGGTGCTAAAGTGTCTATTATTTCATAAATTGTAGGTGTAGTAATAAGCCTATTTAATCTTGTCAATTACTTGTTGGAATTCTTCGTTTAGTTCCCTGGTATTTACATCTATTCTAGATCTTTACATAACTTCTTTCTATTCAATTCATTATTGAGCTCCATTGTCATCACAGTTGTGTAGTCTCATTGTTTAAGAATGGTATTTTATATTGGTTTAGCAGCACATTTAATCCTGAGTACTTCTCATTATATCATTGTCATCATGACTTTTGTGATAACTCATTGAGAATAATATGATATTACCAAATCCATTTAAATAACCATAGCCATAACTTAATACATATCATCATGCCATCATATACTACCATAACATTTTCAGAGGCCCATTCATTTACATTACTGTTCTAAAACTGAGATATGTTCCTTATTTTCTCTACTAATAAGCTATGCCATTCTAATGGTCATTAGTTCACAAACATAAATAAAGCATTCCCTACCTCATAATGCTTCCTCATAAACTATCTAAATAAGTATATAATCTGTTCAAAACAAAACTTATTTTTAAGCCTCTCAAAATCCAGTTACTCCACATGCTGCATACTTGCATATGTGATCGATGTCTTCAATTGTCACCTTCCACCATAAGAAACTTCTGTTTCTTCAACCTTATTCCTCTTAGCCCGATTTGTGGACATCTGGCCATCTTTTTTGGTCTGAATCAGTACAGGAGAGTCATCAATCAATGGTGGGGAAGCTCTCTTAGCTAGTTAGCTGAGGTTTTGTTTTCCATAGCTGAGAATGATTCATCCAGAGCATCCTGCATTAAACATTTAAATATATCTGGTTTGTAGTTCAATATTTGGAAGAACAGTTCTATACATAACCATTTAAATATATCTGGCTTGACACATGTATCCGATTTTTGTACACATTCATAGTAGTATATATGTCAATGCATTTTTTTTTTTTTTGCTGTCTATTTGTCAATGCATTATAAGTTGAGGCATAGTCCTCAAAATAAAAAAATTACAGACATCCACTCTGCAATGACATCCACTCAACCTGAGCAATGACATCCACTCTGGATCTATTAAAAGAAAAGGAGTCAATCACATACTCTTTGCCATTCATAATTGGATTAAACCATAGAAACTTTAAGAAAAATTTGTTCATGAGAACCTATAAACAAATTAAGAGTTAATAAAAAAAAAAAAGACTAAAAGAAAAGATTCACTTATTTTCAACCAAAAACTAAAGTTGTTTTATACTTAGTATAACAACACTAATTCCTTCCCACATGAGTTCTTCCATTAAATTATCAAATACTTCATATGTCATAATAGCCTTCTCCTCATAATAGAATGTCTGGTCAACAAAAACCCACAATACAACTCATTTTCATACATATACACCCAACTCAATGTACAAAAAATTGGATAGATTTTTATTCTCAGCAAATAGAAATTTGGCCTATTTTTAATCTTCATTGTCTCTGCTCTATCTTGCAATAATCAAGAATATTATGCATAAACAATTTATTAAATGAAGAGCATATGATATACCTGCAGTGCATGAAGAAACTCTTGCTCCATTTCACCAATTGATTATTGCAAGAAGTTAACATGCAGTGTAAATCAGCAGAAGTAGCATGCCTCCAATCAAGCATATATATTTCTCAAACTTAAAATAAAAAGCTAACTCAAAAGCATTGAAATTTCTTCTACCATGCATGCACCTTCTCCAAGGGACTTAGCTAGCTGCTTCTAAATTTTCCACCAGCACCATGGAATATGTATTAGTAAGTAATTAGCAATAATAGTTAATACTGATAAACATTAACAACACATAAATATATATATGGTTCTTGCTGAAATAAAAGAACACAGATCAAATAGAAAGATTGAATGATTCCTTGCAAAGCTTAATAGCGGAGTTCAATTCATTCATTTAGATCAAATAGTTATAATAATACTGAAAACTTAACTAACATATTTTTAATTTATTATCATGGGTGGGGATTGGTGCACTCTTCACAAGACTTTCCAAAGTCTGAAGCCCTAACAAAAATAAAGGGGGAAAAGAAAAACAAAAATACTGTCAATATAAATATCACTGAAACACAGCAAACTGAGTAAGTTTAAACAAATAAAAAAGAAAAACTTATTGCTTAACTTCACTTGCTGGTTTCCCACATAGCATCTTGGCCTCTCTATCCCACAACAACAGATTAATGCTTCCAGTATCGTCAGTTGCCATGACCTCTATCTTATACCTGAAAAAACAGCAAAGTCATACATATAAATCACTTTGTCTTAAGGACAGAGTTGAAACCATACTAAAAAGCAATAAATATAGTGAACAACATGTCAACACGATCCCCATTGTCTTTTTCACAGTGTTTGCCGTTAGAGCTGGCCCCATCTCGAGTATAAACCTTCTTCTTACATCCAACACATGCACTGTAGCACCAGTCACTTATCTACAACCTTTTTCACAGTGTTTGCCGTTAGTTCTTGCATTGGCTTATGTACACAGCATCTCTCTTCTCTGCAACCACATATCTCTTATCTACATTTGCTTTTGGGCCTTCGAATCCTTAGAGCATGTAAAGTTGAACATTGATTCAATACTCTATTTATATATACTTGAAAATAATAAATGATCAGAGACACATTTATTTGGTGTATTACTGGATATAACTGCATAAGGATTAAAACTCAGCTTCAATTCATTGTGTTTTTCTAGACAGATTTTCTTCAGGAGCTACATTTACCAAGCAACATGAAAGATTGCTCGCCAACGCAGTTCTGCGAAAAGATATTAACAATATAAGAGTTTATGTAATTAAGGGCATTGGTTAAGGATTCTTGGAATAATGAGATATTTGGAACTTGGAATAATACCCTATCAGAAGCATCTTTATGTGAACACCACATGTTCTCTTCACCAAAGAAATTCCAGCAGGATTTCCTCCCCACTCTTGAAACACAGCCAAGGAGTTCCCACCTGATCTTAGCCACGCACGAGGAACATGGTACCTATCCGGACCACAAAAATAGTTTCAACATTATTCACTTAAGGGAAAAAAGTTCTAAGAATTCTCTTAAGGTTTGTAGTAAGTTTTGAGTTCTGAGTTTTTTGGAAGAGGACTCTGAACTTTGCTATAACATTTGATTCTATCTCTGGGAATTAAGCATTCCTTAAATTATTGGCCGGAAAAAAGTTGCATAAATTCTTACCATCTCTGGGAAGGTTGTCCATAATTTGTCTGAGTGAAAGTTCCGGCATAGTTGCAAGCACCGCAACTACCGCCTGCCTTGTATCCAGGCCAATGGCGACCGATGCTCTGACCATTTATCCATATTTCACCCTTTCCCATGGTACTCAAATCTAAAGCCAATGGTTCATTGCCGGCCGGTTCATTAAAAGTTGTCTAATAACATTAAGGAACAATACAATGAGTCAGAATACAATTAGATGGAGTTGAAAAATCTTTTAAGAGAAAAAAGAAATGAAACATTTTGCTGAAAATATAGACAAAGATTGTGGCGAGTTGGGCGCTGTGAACGGAGAAAGGAAGGATTCCAACGAAAAGCTTGACGTCAGGGGAGAAGGTGTGGTGGCTTCAACCTCCATCGTTAGTGTGGAGGTTCCTGCTATAACCAGAGATTCAGAAGTGATGAAGAACTAAGAACCCTAATCTAGCTTTGTGTAACAGAGCAAGAAAGATAGATGAACAAAGAGGAAAGTAAGAGAGAGAGAAAGATGTAAGAGAAACAGTAACTGAATTTCATTATTGTTCTAACTAATACAGACTTTGTATTTGATAGGAATCTATGAAACTAGAAAACTCAGTGAGGTTCATGCTGATATGGCATTTTCAGGGAATTTTGGATTTTTTCAGTAAATGAAGTTAGATTATTGACATCATGTTCATTTATGTGCATTGTACTTTATAGTCATGTCCTTTGTTCTGCAAGTTTCCTGACTGGCCAATGATATGTGGAGGGTTCTGATTTGTGTTGTAAGGAATATTTGGTTCTTTTGCAGTGAAGTACAAGAAGGTGGGTTGTTATA
>JASCZI010242010.1:0-10257 GCA_036250425.1 Stylosanthes scabra | reverse complement strand
CAAATATATATATATATATATATATATATATATATATATATATATATATATATATATATATGATTATGAATAGTTGGATATCATTTTTTAAATTACTTGGTGTATGTTTATTAATTTTTATTTAGGAATGAGACCGAGCTTGATGAAGAGTTAATTCATGATCTCTTGGAAATGATTGATCAGCATAATGTTGTAGCTCAATCTTTTAGAAGAGTTAAGGAATTTCATCAGTATAATGCTTCTGAGATTTTTGCCTTGCGGTTGTTCTCACAAAGATCCAATGATCCAAGAACCTATAATTCTCCAACTTCTAATGAAGTGGTTGCTTTAATTGTTGGTGATTTTGATAGTTCTGACTATGGTCGTGATATCATTATTTAATCAATTTCTAGTCAATTGAAGCGAATTTATGAGACTCATCCTCTATATTGGCCATTGCAATACCCATTACTTTTTCCTTATGGTGAAGATGGATTCCAGCTCAATATACCATATAGAGGTGTTACTCAAATCCATATTCGTGGTAAAAGAACAACTGTGTCGTTACGAGAATTTATTTGTTTTAGGTTGCAAGTTAGAGAGAATGAAGATGGTATTATTCATAAATCAAGACGTTTGCTTCAACAATTTGTTGTTGATTCCTTTTCTATGGTTGAGGCACAGCGGCTTTATGAGATAAGGAAGAAGCAACGCACTATAAGAGGGGACTTTTTGCAAGGAATTGAAGAAGCTATGCATCGTGGGGATGTTGATGGATCGTCAATTGGAACACGGATTGTTTTACCTTCTTCTTTTACTGGTAGTAAACGTTACATGTTTAACAATTGCCAAGATGCTATGGCAATTTGTAAGCATGTTGGGTATCCGGGTTTGTTCATAACAATTACTTGTAATCCGAATTGGCCTGAATTCAATAGATATACGCTTCGTGAAGGCATACAAATTACTGATCGTCCTGATCTTTCATGTAGAGTGTTCCATGCTAAGATGAAATGCTTAATGAATGATTTGAAAAGTGGGAAAATATTTGGTCCGCTTAATTCTGGTATAGGAGAAAATTTGCTACTTATTGTTGGTTTTAAATAACTTTTTGTTTACTTATTAATGATTTCTTCATTTACAGGTATGTATACTATTGAATTCCAAAAGAGAGGGTTGCCACATGCTCATATTTTGATTTGGTTGAATCAAAGAGATGGCATGTCCTTGGTGGAAACTATTGATGAGTTGTTATGTGCTGAATTGCCAAATCCTTCTAAATTTCCAAAGCTTTTTAGTGTTGTTACAAAATATATGATTCATGGTCCCTGTGGTGCTGCTAGACTAAATTCTCCTTGTATGAAAGATAATCGTTGCACAAAATTCTATCCCAAGAAGTTTGTGAATGAAACTCATTTTGATCAGGATGGTTATCCTATTTATAAACGTCGTGATATGGATGTCACTGTAGAAATGTATGGAGTGCATTTAGATAATAGATTTGTTGTGCCTTACAATCCATTTTTTTTGATGAAGTACCAGGCTCATATCAACATAGAGTTTTGTAATAAGTCAAATGTTGTTAAGTATCTTTTCAAATATGTTAACAAAGGACCTGATCGGGTGACTGCAACATTGAGTAATCCTTATGAGTGTAATCAGGAATGCCAGCCCATTGATGAGATCAAACAATACTATGATTGTCGATATCTCTCTCCTTGAGTCTATTTGGAGACTCTTTGCATATGATATTCATCATAGGTGGCCTTTAGTTCAAAGATTGATTTTCCATTTGCCAAACCAGCAACATGTTGTTTTTGATGATACTGAGAGTATTGAGTCAGTTTACTTGAGAAATAAAGATTCATTGACAATGTTGACTGCTTGGATGGCTGCGAATATTAGATACACTAATGCTAGAACATTGACTTATGTTGAATTTCCATGTAAATTTGTCTACATAGTGGATTTTAAAGAATGGAGACCGAGGCAAAGAGGTTTCTCATTAGGAAGATTAAGTTTTGTGCCGCCTGCAATTGGTGAATTATTCTATTTGCGTATGCTTTTAAATGTTCAAAAATGTTGTACAAGTTTCAAAGGTATTAGAACTGTTAGTGGTGTTGCATATGGTAGTTTTCAAGAAGCATGTGCTGCCATGGGTTTCTTGGTCAATGATAGTGAGTTTATTCGTGCTATAATAGAAGTTGGTGAGTTATGCTCAGATTTTCAGTTACGGAAAATGTTTGTGAGTTTGTTGTTATCAGGGACAATGATGAAACTTTCATTGGTTTGGGAAGAAGTTTGGGGTTTATTATCTGATGATATTTTGTATACTAGAAGGGTTGAGTTGCATTACCCTTATTTATTATTTCTGTCTTAAATCATTCCTTTTGGTTGGGCCTTTTCTTTTTAATTTTATGTATGTTTTATAATTTTAATTGTGGTATTTTTCTTTTAGAGTTGATGATGGATCCTAAAGAATTGAAGATGAATTGTTTAGTTGAGATAGAAAATTTGTTGCAGCAAAATGGGAAGTCTTTACTGGATTATGCAGGAATGCCGATCCTTAATGCAGCTTTGATTTCTCACCTTAGCAATTCATTACTGGTTCGTGAAATGCAGTATGATGTCTTAGCGATGGTTCTTGAACATGATAGTAATTATACAAGGTTAACTAATGAGCAGAGACAAATATATGATACAATTTTAACTTCTGTTATGAATACAGAACATGGTTTCTATTTTGTGTATGGTTTTGGTGGCACTGGTAAAACTTTTTTGTATAGAACTTTGTCTGCTAAGCTTAGAGCTGAATGTAGAATTGTGATAAATGTAGCTTCAAGTGGTATTGTGGCATTGTTGTTACTAGGTGGCAAAACGGCTCACTCAATGTTTAATATTCCAATTGAGTTAGATGAAGATACAATTTGTAGAATAAAAAAGAATAGCTCGAATGCTGAATTGGTACAACAAGCTGATTTAATTATCTGGGATGAAGCTCCTATGACAAATAAGTTAGCATTTGAAGCTTTAGATCGAACATTGCAAGATTTAATGAATGTTGATGACAATAGTAACTGCCATTTACCTTTTGGAAGTAAAGTCATTGTCTTGGGTGGGGATTTTCGACAAGTATTACCTGTTGTTCCAAAAGGATCTCGAGCTGATATTGTTATGGCTGCTATTAATTCTTCTGTGTTATGGAAGCATTGTCAAGTCCTCGACTTAACACAAAACTTGAGATTAACTGCTTCTTTGGAAATTGAGAGTTTGAATGAATTGCAATCTTTTTCTCAATGGCTTCTAGATATTGGGGAAGAAAAGTGTGAAAAAATGATTGATGGAAAGTTGTTCGTGGAGATTCCACAAGATTTAATAATTCATGTTGTTAGTGACCTAATTCATGATATTGTTCATGCAGTATATTCGAATCTTGTTGAAAATTTTCATACAGTTGACTTCTTCGAAGATAAAGCTATACTTGCTCCAAGAATTGAAGCTGTTGAACAAATTAATAAATACATTGTTGGTTTGTTGCCTGGGGAAGAGGTTGAATACTTCAGTGCGGACGGAATATGTGGTACTGATATGGATTGTTCAATTGACTCTGATTGGATTAATGTTGAATTTCTTAATCAAATTAGATGTTCGGGGTTGCTAAATCATTCAGTTAAATTGAAGATAGGTGTTCCGATCATGTTGTTGCGAAATATTGATCCTGCTGGTGGCTTGTGCAATGGGACTCGGCTCATTGTTGAAAATTTGGGAAGGCATGTCATTGGGGCAAAGATCATATCTGGTAGTAACATTGGTGAAAAAGTTTTCATTCCTCGAATGAATTTGATTCCAAGTGATACTGGATTACCTTTTAAACTTCAACGTCGACAATTCCCTATTTCTTTGTGTTTTGCAATGACAATAAATAAAAGTTAGGGTCAAACATTATCTGTTGTTGGATTGTTCTTGAGACAACCTGTGTTCTCTCATGGACAATTGTATGTTGCTCTTTCTCGTGTTCGAAACAGAAAATCTTTGAAAATTATGTTGGAGGATGGAAATTCAAATGGTGTCCAAATAACGGAGAATGTTGTATTTAAAGAAGTTTTTAGTAAATTGTAAATATCTACCAATTGAATTGTGTGTAATATTTGTGTACTCTGCTGCTGCTGTTATGTGCCTCATTTATGAAATTAGGTAATTGCTATATTACTAATTCCTTAAGTCTAATAGTGAGTTTATAGTTTTGATGTGTTGCAGTGTTTTGTGGTTTTAAATTATTGTGAAGTTGTTCACACAATTATTTTATATACTTAATTTTGAATTATATATTTTTGTATTGTTTTTTAAAGTATAATACTCATAATGTAATGTATCAAGTTTTGATTAATGTATAAGTTTTTACTTTTCAAAAAAATTAAATAAAATAAATTGTTCATATAATTATACTCGGCTCATTCATAAAATTTTATAATTAATGTTTTAAATTAATTTTTTTTTGTGATTTAGTAATATGAAAAATCAATTAATTTTTAAAACCCTTTAATTTCTTTTTTCCAATTTGTTAAAAACATATATATATATGAGAAACTGAAAATATGGGAACACAGATATGCATCAGTCTGAGGGATTCGAATTATGTCTTTTGTTTTCAAGTTGGAATTTGAGTCATACAAATAAAATGTGCTTTAAATAAATTTCACCGTTTGGTCTGAATTTTATAAGGTATGGTTTACTGCAGGACTATGAAGATAGGGTAGTGTCTTCTTTGGTAAGTCATATAAAGTACTGATTTCTTTTTGTGAATTATGATTGAATTGAAGATTGATATGATTGATGGGTCAAATTGCTTTATATAGCTTTTGTACTTGTTATACTGTTGATGTGTTCCTTCCCTAGGAAAGATGATTGCTTCTTTAAGAAGCTATATTAGATTAACATGATAGAGTTAGTATAGGTCAGCAAGTTTCAGAAGTTTTTCCATTTTAGTTGACTTCTGGAATTCCTTTATGTAGTTTTCTATATAAGTTGTTTATATCATTGGAGGGTCTCATTGTGCTTTGTTCTTTCTTTTTGCATGCTTTATTTCCTGAAACTGGTTACTCTATTTTAGTGTCTTTGATTGTTTAAACATGAATCCATACATTGTTTCTGTTGATAAGGTTTGCCCATGGGAAAATAGATGGTGTATTCAAGTCAAGGTTATAAGTTTATGGGAAGAATGTATGGTGGTTGATGGAGACTCACGCATCATTCTTCAGATGGTGCTCATGGATAAAGAGGTCTTCGTTGCTATTCTTGTTTGTATTGTAGTTATTGCTTTCTACTGGTCCTAACACTTGGTTTTCTTTTTCAATGTTGTTACTATGGAATTGATACTTTGTGGAATTTCACTAGATTTATGTAATCTGTGTCAAGTTCTTAGTTCATAATATTAAGTTCTTTTACTTGTTTATCTTTTCTTTGTTTCTTTTCAGCTTAATAAGATTCAAGCCAGTATTCGAGAAGAACTTATTCCAAAATATTCCAGTCAGTTACAAGAGGGGAGCTGTTATCTTGTTAGAAATTTCACTGTTCTTCCAAACTCGGGACTCGTTAGAGTTACACACCATAGGTTTCAGATCTTGTTTCAGCATGATACTATATTGAGTTTATGTCCACACTGTCTCATTTGTGATTCTGGTCTGAGTTTATATCGTATAGAACAACTGTTACAGAAGACTGTTGATGATGATTACTTGATAGGTGAAATTCAATTCTGTTTGCTTGGTTTGGGGTTATGTTTATGTTTTAACTGTTTCAACTTTATTTTTCATTGTTTCCAATTGTTCTAACAGTTATATAATTTCATGTGGTGTTTCTTCGGATTGATGTAATGTTAAATGGTTTTTCGAATTTCCAGATTTTATTGGGATTCTTGTTCGGGTAGGAAAAGAGACATATGTTGAATATGATGGAAAAGTTCTTAGAGCTATTATGCTAGAGTTGTTTGCTGATAGGTAATTATTGTTATTTTATAATCTTCTTTTTTTGTCGGAATCTCTTTTCGTTAATTTCCTTATTGCTAAATAATAATTATTGTTTATTATGTTAAAATTAAGGTTATTCTGGTTCTGGTTTATTAATTGTAATAATTGTAATGTTGTTAATGTCTTTTGATGTAGTCAAAGAATTCAGTGCAGTGTTGTTGGGGATTGTTGTGATGTCATTGATGTGCGCAAACTCACCAAATACCAGCGTCCCCCAGTAATTATTCTTCAATATTTCAAAGTTAAGATTAATGAAGGTCAGATTCTTGATCTTTTACACTTTTGTTTATCATATGGCTCTCTGAATATACATAAATTAGTTCTTTGTTTTTCAGCTATGTAATGTTTTTTGTTGAATCCATTGTTGTGTGTCACCTATTTTTTTTTGTCTTTTTGACCAATTTGGTTGTTTTTTTGGTGTAATTTTTTTTAATTGTTTCTTATGTTCTGGTTTCTGCAGGGAAAGTCCTGCTCCAAAATGTTATCAATGTTTTAGGGTCTTGATTAATCCTGATATGGAAGAGAGTGTTGAGTTTCTTAATAGGTTTGTGATTATCTTATAGTTATGATTATTTTTTTGTGTTCAATGATTTTTTTGTTAGTCTCACACATAGTTTCGGTTTTAACCCCAATTATACCCATGTTTTGTATATATTTGTTTTTTTAATTTTATTTTATTATTTTTTTTAGGCTTAATATTGCTTCCCAGAGTTTTTCAAGACTTACTCTTACTAAAGGTGGTTCTTTGATTTCGAAAATTGATGATGAATCCTTTGTTTGAACATTACTCAGGACTATTGCAAACCTGAAAACTAATAATGAGGTTTGTTTATGTGTTGTAATGTCATACTTTGTTCTTCTTTTTATTTTTTTCTTTATTTATTTTGTAATTGTCCTAATAATTCTTGACAGTTTGCTCAGTTCTTATAGTTGTTCTTATTTGTTTCTTTTCCTTCTTTCTTTTTATTAAATAAATGTAATTTGTATTATTCCATTGTTTGAACCGTTTACAGGATGGTGAAGTATTTGTTCTTGGAAAGGTTAAACAAGTTCTGAATGATCCAGAATGGTGGATTTTTGCATGTGTGTGTGGTTACCCTATTCTAGGAGATGATAATGTGTTTTATTGTCAGCTTTGCTGCTGTGAAATTGAGCATATCATTATCAAGTTAGTTCTATCTATTGGTGTGGTTTTCAGATTGATCTTTGTTCCTGCCTATTGTGTATTGTTTAGTTTCTATTTATGTTATTGTTTTCTATTTTGGTTATCATAAGTCTAATGATATATACTGTCATATATGTTTTTGTAGATTTAGGGTTAAAGTCTTGATTGAGGATGGTACTTCTGGTGGAGTTTTTGTTTTATTGGACAGTGCAGTAACAAAGTTATTTGGTAAAACTTGTTCTGATACATTCTTGTAGCTAGAGGAAGATATTGAGGTATAATATATATATTTCTACAGTATAATATATATATTCCTATTGTTTGTTTCTTTTATTTATTTATTTTTTTTTCTTTTGTTATGTTTGGTTTGCATAAAATAATAATGGTTAGTTCATTGCAGAAAATTCATCATCCTTATGGTCCATCTTTATTTCATGATTTGGTGGGAAAAAAAGTTGTCTTCAAGGTTCAGACAAGAAGAATTAATACCTAAATCTATGGTGGTGCTTTCAAAGTTGTTAATGTTATTCGTGATGTCCCTTTTTTCAATCGTGTTGAGCATAACCAACCTAATATGGTGAGTTGTCTCATTTTTTGTGATGTTTTTTAATTTTTTTCTTTTCAAATCGGTTTGTTCTGAATTATTGTTGGTTTGTACATATGTTTCTGATTTATAAGTGCATGGAGTGCTGAGTATCAATGCTTTTTAAACTATTAGGGAGTTTTTCAGGGGTCTACTTTTCGTCCTGTTTTTCAAGATTCTATTCAGTTTGGTGGTGATGGAGGTTTTGGAAATCAGCTGATTTCTGATCTCTCAATTCAATCTAAACACATCAGGGAAATAATAACTCATACAATCTCTTTGAAGATGTGTTCTTCATCTTCAAGATTGGTTAGGACTTTCTTAAGAAGTTTGTTTTCTTCTATCGTGTTTGTTATTGTGCTTATGTATTTTTTCTTACTTTGTGCTATGTTTATGTATTCTCATCTCATGCAGGAGAAACTTTGTATTATGGTTTGAAAAGTAACTGCTGTTGTTACGAATCAAAATTGGTGGTCTTTATCTTGTGTTTGTGATTCACCAGTTTGCCGTGTTGGTAATATCTTTTACTGTTCTATTTGTAAAGTTGAATGTGTTGGTGCTCTACCTAAGTACTAAATGAACTCTGCATCTTTCATTGGTTTTTTCCTTTATTCTTCCTTTTTTTGGATTTTACATTTTCATTGTTTTTGTTGTCATATGTTTTTTGTATCTTTCAGTTTTCGTTTAAAGGTGATTGTTTCGCACTCAAATGGTAGTAATATGTTCATTTTGGATGACTCTGAAGTTGAGCAAATTTTGCAGCAAAGCTGATCTCAGTTCTCAGGGGAGCAATCATCTGGTACAGAGGTAATTTATATTTTTCAGTGTCTCTTTTTACACAATGTCATTGGATTGTTCATTTATTATAGTTTTTTATTTTGTTTAGGAACTTTTGGATTATGTTGTGCCTGCTAGAATTATTAGTAAATTCTTGGACTAGAGATTCCTCTTTGTTGTTGATTCTAGGCCCATTGGTTATGATCTGAACATATCCTTGCACATTGTTCGTGGTATCTCTGATGATACTATGCTAATTAATTTCTTTGAAAGTGCTAATAATCTAAATGAGCAACAGGTTTGGGTCTTTCTTTTTTCATAAGTGTTTTTGTGTTGTACATTTTGTTGTCTATCTTGTTACTTTAAATATTTTCATTTGTAAATTATTTGTTTTGTTGTTGTATTTAGTTACATGAAGTTGGTTCTCGTTCAACTCATATTCCACTAGAGTCATCTCATGGGATCCATCTTCAGTCTCCGGTGCAAGATGATTCTGCCTCCAGTTCTGCTGGTCCTGCCTCCAGTGTTTCACCAACCTTTGTATTAGATTGGGCTAATGGGGTATGTTTGTAGCATGATTAATCCATTAATTTTTTTTTGAATGTCTCTTATGTTGTCTTATTAATTGATCACTTCTATTTATTTGTATCTCAATTTATCTTTTATCTCTTCAAGAGTTTTCAAGGCACGTATCGGATCTTTCGGGGGAGTGTTCAGTCTATTGGTAGCTCTGATCGCGGTGAAAATGATTATGGTCTTTCTGTTGTAGACTGCATCCGTCTTGCAGTGGATCATTCTGTGATTATGGCTGGTGAAAACGATAGGATGGATGAATCTACCAGTTAATGTGTATTGCTTTGTAATTGTGTTATGTTAGTTTGTTATGTCTCTTACCCGAACCTCTGTTTGTTCAGATAGAATATTTTAACTCTTAGTTTAAGTCTTATGTATTTAAGGTTTTGTTGGAATTGTTTCTGTTACAGACAGTGTACGATGTCTTGTTTCTTTAAACTTGTGCCTTTATTTTCTTTAATCTATTGGTATCGGTTTATAAGGTTATTATATTATGTTGTGTGATTCTGATATTTTTTTGTCAATTTAATTTGTTATGTAATTATCAATTCTTTTTCTGATTATTGTAAATTATATAACTTTATATTGATTGATAAAGGCATTTGAAGTCAACCATATAATATGCTAAATAACAAAAGTATGTGAGATAGTTTAAACTCTTTTCTCTATGCAAATTAATCAAATAACTATGGCTCTATAACTTACTTATCTCACATATGCTCATAATATATATATATATATATATATATACCAGATAGCCCGAAGTGGATCAAGGAGGGAAAGGGGAAGAAGGAGTATACAATATGATGCAACAGATAAGTATGAACAACTATATGCGAATGATATGCAACAATTATAGCATAAGATAACTATGGTGATGCACGGCCAGCGTTATTCTTATGCTATAACTGAATTATATTTATGTTATACTTAAAGGGGGTATAGGAAAACCACCCAGTGTTATTAAGCAAGCTAGCGGCTGAGCCGCCTGCGGAGGGAGAGAGATTTAGATTGAAGATATAGGTTTTATTGATTGATGATTGAAAATATGCAGAAGAGGGGGGAAGAAGAAGAAGAGCTTAAGAGCTTACAAAGGAACTCTCAGAGCTTCTCTCTCTAACTTCTCTCTCTTTCTAGTGATTGTGTATCGAAGG
>JASCZI010242009.1:26493-41735 GCA_036250425.1 Stylosanthes scabra | reverse complement strand
AATCGATTCTAATCATGTCTGAAGCAAAATTTAAGTTTTAGAATCGATTCTCAATGCTTAGAGTCGATTCGGGATGCCCCAGAGTCGATTCTAAACTTGTAGAATCAATTCCTTTTGAAACAGAACCGTGATTTTGTAGTATTGATGGTATAGATCGATTCACCTTAAGTCAGAGTCGATTCTAGCCCTGAAACTTGGTTTTCTAAACTGATTTCTAACTGTTTGGTTTTAATCACTATTCCTTGCTCTTGGATAACATCTCATGCATGGGAAATAAAGATAATAGATGAATTCTAATGAAACATAATGAGAAAGAAGATGATGATGATTGATACGATGATTGATATGATGATGATTGATGATTATGATGAATCCTAGTGAGATGTTAGGAAGGTATGAAACCTTAGCCTTGTTTTCCTCCTGGTGGGATGAATGAGATTCCTCTGAGATTCCAGAGAGATGGGAGGAGGTGGTGTGAGGCCCCTTAGCTCTGTTTTCCTCCTGGGATATAAGCTCGACGCCATAGAGAGTTGGGAAGGCGAGAGAGATGCCTTAGCCCTGTTTTCCTCCTCGGTGTGCTTTTCAGAGAGACGGTCCATTGGTTAGCTACCGAACCAGGTCAGGTTGGCCTTATAACCGATCTAGTGAGCTCATTGGCCATAGGGATAGAGATTCATCATATGCATTTGTTTGTATTGTTTGGGTTTGCGTTTCCTTGGTTTGCTTAATTGATTCCTCTACTTGCCTATATGCTACTTGATGTACTTTCTCTATATGTGTCTTCCTTGTATGCCTTGTTTGTGTATGTAAATGATGACGAGATAATGATGAGACAGAAGTGATGTTGATAATGATGATGATGATGATGATGTAAATGTGAGGTTGGGGAATATGGTGATGATGAACATTGATAGTGAACGATGATGAAATAAGGAAAAATAAGGGAAAGGTAAGATCCATGATAGAGAGAGAGAGTCGGGTGAGGTAAGTAAAACCCGAGTGCCCGAGTAGGATCACCTGGTGGGATCCTGTTATCTTATATTTTATATTTTCGGAACCTTTACCGTACTGAGAATCCAGTGGTTTGGGATTCTCACCCCATATATTTCACAGGTTTTTTAGATATAGGTTCAAGCTCTGGAAAGCACGCGAAGCTCTCTTACTCTCCGATGTAATAGAGGATTTCTCCAAGTTGTTCAAGTTGTATGAGTCATGGTGTGTCAAGTGGAGAATTAGGGATGTGATATATGTTAAGGGTCCTCTGTATATGTATTTTGAATATCCGACCTAAGCTTCGCAGGTCTGGTGTATATGTCATTGAACCACAACTATGTATATATATTTTACGGGTCTTTGCGAGTTCAAGTGTATGGCTCTATTTTATGTATTTACACTTATGTATTGTCGGTTTTAACAAGCTACTACCTACGTATTATGAAAAGAGATGTGATAAAATCTTAATATTTAATGATCATGTACGCGTCATGGTTATTAGATATTAGGGTGTTACAAGCTTCAAACCTAAAAACTTTGTCACTTCCTCTCCTATTAAAGTTCTCATTTCTAATGAGAAGAGGATGGTGATCGGAGTTAGTTCTAGGAAGAACTTCCATAGTAGCTTTGTTGAATCTAGTCCTCCAAGCATGATTGGAGAGGGCTCGATCTAGTCTTTTAAAGACTCTGTTTTGTCCTTCCCATTGAGGCTCTTTCCAGGTGAATCTCGGCCCCATAGAGCCAAGATCAATTAGCCCACAACTATTAATCCAATCAGCAAAATGTTTACAAGCTCTATTATCAATAGCTGCCCCCCTTTCTTTTCAGAAGCTTCTTTTATTTCATTGAAGTCCCCTGCGATTAGCCACTCCCCAGTGATGGAATTGGCAATGTTAAGTAGCTTGGGCCACATCAGTCTCCTAAATTGGGGTTGTAGACTGGCGTACACCGCAGTAAACTACCATTCTTTGCTATCTTGCTGCTGAATTTTCATATGAATATATTGTGTATGGTTCTCCAGGTTTGTTATACTGATGTCATCTCTCTTCCAGCAAACCCAGATGCCACCTACAAAACCTTGAGCTTCTTCTATAATGTAATGATTTTAGCCACCTCTCCACTGCATTTAGTTTCCAACAAAATAGTAATGTCAGGTTTATAAAGATTGATTTGATTTTTTAGGGTGCGCCTAAACGAAACACTGACAGCACCTCTAGAATTCCAAATTAGAGTAATCATTAAAGAAGAAATAATTATTCTAAAATAAAACAAAGACAATGATAATAAAAAAGACTCCCTGGTCAGACAGCCTTAGATCTGGGGCATATCCGCATCCCTTAGAGCGCTTATGTCAGGTGTTGTGAAGTCTACACCTTCCACCAAGCTTCTAGAAAGCACATTTTCCTTATTCTCCATCTCCATATCATCTTTGTTGTATTCTTCTATTGCCATAGGGTCGGGAGGTCTTCCCTCTGATGGTGGGACAGTAGTATCAATCCCTTTTTCCATCAAGGATTGGGTGGGGATATCCTTCTCTGCCCTAGTTTTCTTGATGGTTGGTAATAGTTTTCTCCTTGCCAAGTTCCTTTAGATTTTTTATAGTTGTTTCTATGCTCTTTTCCTTGGTTATCTGAGGCTGTTTCTCTATGTTGTCTTTGGTTAGCTGTGATTTCTGTGGTTGAGAGTTGTCTTTGTTAATCTTGTTATTTGTTTCTCTAGCTTTGCTGCTTTCTCCTTTTGTAGCTCCTGTTGTAGTGGTCTTTTCAGCTTTTCCATTAGCAACTTTACTTCTTCTTATTTCAATTTCCTTCTCCATCACTTGCACTGCATTATTGTTCAATTCTTCCTCTATCAAGGTTTCTTCATTTTCAAGAACACTGAATCTTGATTTGTTGTGGTATTGTTTCTTCTCTGGCTGTTTACTTGTCTCACCCCCATATCTGTGTTATTGTTGTTTTGTTTGCCTCTCTTTGGTCTTTGGACCACCATCCATTCTCCTTAATTCTTTGGTTTGTTGTTTCCCAGCGCCTTCTTTCCTTTATCAACTCCATTGTTTACTTGCTTTTCCATCCCCATCTCTGCGTTTCTATTGGTGTAGTTTCTGTTTTCTTCTCCATTTTGGTTTTGTTAACTATTGTTATTTACCTCAGATGCTTGCTTTCGTGCAGGGCAATTGATTTCTTCATGATTTATCTTGCCACAACCAAAGCAGATTTGGTGAATTCCTTTGTACTCCATTAGGTAAATGTGGCACTTCACCATATACCTCCCCAGCAGAGGTTTATTCAGGTCCACCTCTACACAAACCCTGGCAAACTTCCCTATACTCATATCCACGATGTTGTTATCCACTCTGAGAACCTTTCCAACAAGCCCCCTATCCTCTTCAGGATGGTCATGTCATAGCATTCAACTGGAAGCCCTAGAAGTCTTATCCAAACTGCCAATTTATCAATAGTGGCTTCAAAGGGCTTGAACTCCGGCTCCCAACACCTCACTGCCAAGTAATGGTCGAATATCTTCCAAGGCCCATTCAAGAGCGCAAACTCATAGTCCTCCACAGAATAGAATTTGACCAGGTAAAAATCATTACTCAAGTCTATCACATCCATTGACCCCTTTTCTCTCCACATTAGCTCAAGTCTTCTCTTAATAGCTGCATAGTTTATCTTTCTCCCCACCAGTTTCACAATCAGGGTATTCTTCCAAGGCTTCCTTATCTTCTTCTCTTTTCTTTCGCTGATTTCAATGTTGTATAGGCATTCCTCAATGAGTTCCACCGTCACTCCATCAACTTCCTCTTTTTTTTCATCTTCTTCCATCTCTTCTGTTTCCTCTTCCGAGTCTTCGCATTCAACGTCCTCTTCACTTCCATCTTCCCCATCTGATCCTCCTCCTTCTTCTTCTTCACCTTTTCCATTTTCATTTTCATATGTAATCTACTCAAGTACATATTACAAGTAGTCAGTGATCTACATACCATTTTTGTTTCTCTCATGGTTAAATAAACCACTTAAGCCCTTGAGATATATAGTCATTGGTTTATTGGAAGAATATATTCATCATATATGATATGATTTGATATTAAAGATTTCGAGCAATTTGATTAATTAATTTTCACTCTCCACTCTCCACTATGCGCCTTAGGCATTGGGAGGTTAGGTTTTTTTTTTTTTTCAATAGGGAAAATACTAATAGTAGTATAAATCTATAATGAACAACCTACAATAAAGGAAGAGTCCCACATCATAATTGGGCCTCCAGGTCGACAGAGACGAGAGTCTTTGTAGTCTGTAGTGTGACTTGGGCCTAAGATCATGTGAAGAAAATTCGTTTTGATGATGACAGAGGGTCTCTTTGTTTTGGGCTTTAGCCCCTTTTAATACCAAAATACAAAAAGAAAATTGATATCTTTTGGTCCAAAAATATTTGATAAAATTATTATTTTTAAATGAAAAAGTTTATTTTTGTTTCTATGTATATTTATCAAATTAGTATTAAGTATAATGGAAACTTAATTATGACTTAAAAAAAATAGAAATTATGACAGCAATGAATGAATATTAGATACTTAAGATTAAAATAAAATAAAATTAAACTTTCAACCATATTTGTATTATTTGTTTGAATTGTTTCTTAATATCCGATGAATTAATTAGAAGAAATTTAAAATCAGATTTTGTATTCTTATTCAAACCTTTTTCCTATAAAATTAGGTTCTGTAGTGAAACGTTGAAAAGTCAAATGTATTTCAATAAACTTTTATTTGTATATTCATTTTTTAAAAATAATTAAATATTTGTCAATTAATTTTAAGATAAAATAAAATAAAATTCAATAATTATTGTTTTCTTTAAAATTCATGAACATCTAAAATCTAAATCTAAATCTAAATAAATAAATAAATGAGAAGAGAAAACCCTGAAACCCTAGAAGGCACTCTCCTTTTGTATATAAAAGGGTGTCAAAAACCCTGAAACCAAAAGTGTCTCTCTCAATTCAATTCAATGGAGCTCTCCACACTTCAACCTATGCCCTTCTCGAACCTTTCGAGCTCGCTTTCTTCTTCTTCTTCTTCTTCTTCAAACTCCCCTCTTCTCGTTGCCCCCTCTCTACCTCTCTTACCTCGTAAGTTCTTCAATCCCTTTCATTTCCCCTCCATGCAATTGAAAACCCTAATTTTTCTTTGTTTTTCTCACCGTTTTTCTGTCTCTCTCATTTCCCCCTCTAATTCATTGTTCCTTTTCTCACTGTATTCATCTGCTGATCCGAATTTTTGTTATTGAAGCCGACTTTCATTTTTCCCCAATAAAGTTTGATTTTTTTTGTTTGTTTAATCTTTTTGATAAATTAGTCACTTTGTTTTGGGTGTGGATGACAGGTTCAATCTGCATGAGAAATGTGTTGGTAAGGTCAACGACATCTGAAGAAAGATCGAGTGGGTCGAGTTCCTTTTTCAACGAGAAACGTGACGGTGCCGTTTACGCTGACGCTGTCAAACCAGAAGATGATAAGAAGAATTCGTTTAAGGAAACCGATGCCAAAGATAAAGATTTCCCTCTGCAGGAGGAACAGCAAGGCCTCTCTTTGGATTTTCTTGATAAGCTTGATCTTAAGGTCGCTTTTTCTTTATATGCACCTAACCTGTTTGATGTTTTGCTTTTTGTTTTTTTTTTTTTTTCTCTAATATGTGTGATTTTTAATGTTTTATATTTTCCAAATTGAGTTGCTATGATGATAACTACAGTTCATTGATTGTATTTATGCAAATGCATGATTCTTCGGCAGTAATGTCGAACCTGAGCGGTTACCTGAGCAACTATGGTAGACACACAATGATTGATAAACATACATTTGTACAAATAATGTTTTCTATGGTTACAAGGATTTTACTTGAGCTTTTCTTACAATATATTCTATTGGGGGCAATCTCTATGGTGATATTTAACCCAAGCTATTGTTTTTCTGCTTTCTGTGATGATCTTTATCTGTTATTTTATATTATATGATGCCGCTTATACCATACCTTATCATTTGTTCCTTTATAATGATTGAGACATGATGGTCAGAAAGTATTGTTGGTTAATGCCTTATACTGACTAATATTAATATGATATTACACTTTGTGTGTGACTAAACTAATGATATACGTTTCAATCTCTGTCTGCTGGTGAAGTCAGAGCTTCAGATGATTTTTTATGTGAATTGATATTTTGATGGCCCTAGTGTATCTAAGTGATGCTCTGTCTTCTATTCTGAAGAAGTTTGACTGTGGTTATTGTGGTTTTTTGCTGATTACTTTTAAGAAAATTTGAATGACATCCTTTTGCAGGTTTTCTAACCTTTTATCACTTTCTCTTGTCTATACAGCTTGACATAGATGACACTGGTTCCCTCATTGTGTATGGTGGTGCTGCCGTAGTTGCCCTGTGGTTAACATCGGCTATTGTTGGCGCTATTGATTCTGTGCCTTTGGTGCGTAGAAAGCTTCAAATGTCAAGATTTCATACCCGAATCTAACTTATAAATGCTAACATATATCATTTTTGACTCATTCTTGTGGCAGATTCCCAAGTTGTTTGAAGTTGTAGGGCTTGGTTATTCAGTATGGTTCACTTCCCGTTATCTTCTTTTCAAGGTATCCGGCTACTTTGCCAGTCCCAGTATGGTTGATGTTTTTGGAGATAACAATTAAGTGATCTAGTAGTATGCAAGTATTTCTTATACTTTGCATACCTTTATTAATGATTGAGTTTATGAACCTGCAGAAAAACAGGGATGAGTTTGTTGCTAAAATTGAGGAGATCAAGGAACAAGTTCTTGGTTCAGAAGACAAGTGAATTGTTATGAGAAAAGATGAAACAAGAAAAAAAGTGGCATGCCAAAATGTGCAGTTACATTTCTTCTCCTCCCCATAGCCCATATAGCTACACAGTGAAAAAGATGTATATTTAGTTTTTTGATTCAGCACCCGCATTCTGGTATTGTGCCGAATTGTTCGATGGTGCAATTGTAGTTGATATTATAGACGTTTTTTGTTTCTCATTCTGTCATTTTCATGAATTCTCTAAGTGCTGAACCAAGTCATCATTATATAGGAGAGTCATTTCGACTTCGACACTTGTCAAAGTATCTAAGTCAAATCAACGCATTCCCCTTCAGAAGGGGCCCGGTCATCATGCCACTCCGACTATGACCTTCGACTCATATATCAACCGTTCCTTTTTAGAAAGGACAATCTCATGATCCTCATGTATTTTCTTCGATCATGTTCCTCCGACACACATACAGGGGCGAAGCATAGTTCAGACCAAGGGTGGCAATGGCCCCCTCCAACCTATTAAATTTTGGTATAAATTATACCTAAATTCAAATTTCGCTCCCCTAAAATTTTTATTTTAGTCCTTTTTTTATTATGAAATTATATTTGGCCCCTTCAATTTTCACTTTACCTTTGCCACTGCACACATATATTAGTGGTAAAAAACATGTTTTTCTTATCTTGGGTCTAATTTTTTAGACTATCTGAACATATCTCGACTTCTCATCTATTTTGAGTCCAAAATCTCATTTATTAGTCGAAAATCAAATTTCGCACCAATATGTTCAGATGTGTAATTTCACAAAATGAAAAGTGCTCTTTCCAACAATCCTGGGAATATTAAAATTCAAAAAGCCCAGAGAAAATACAAAAAAAAACAAAACTTATCAATTGAACTATTCTAGTATTATTCTGCTTTCATCCTCTGTTGCATTAGTTGATGCAATAGTATAATAGCACTGGTGCTGGTATAACGTTGCTTGAAACATGGTGGCAACCCATTCCATGAGATGCCTCGACAATAATGTTCAAGAGAGTTGTAGAGTTTGCAAGGATGTAGATGTACATGTCTTATATAGATTCAGCAGTATGGTATTGTATCTCCTGTTAAGTGAGAAGAAAGAATACCCTATTTATGTTAGGAAGTGTGGACTCATGACCATCATTTAATTTAACATTGCATTACCTTTGTTAAGTCTTTCAAAACTTCCATATATGAATTTCAATTGGTTTTTCTTCTATAATGGCAGTGCCGCCATAGCTGTACTCCAAAGGCTTTAATGTTCAAATTCTTCTCTAAAAAATATCACGTTCTCAAATTAATTCCTGAAAAATTATATATTGATTCCTGTTGGATAGCGAACGAAAAAGTCAAAGGAGGGAAGATAAAAGACTAAATTGAATTAGAGAATAGTTAATTACACATTGGTTAATTACAACAATTTCTTATATAGCAAGTAAGTGAACGTAGCAATAACTAAATCAGTCTAACTCACTAACTTATCTCTTTATCCAATGAGCTCTAACTCAGCATATTGTAACATACTAAACGATCTTTGTGTTTTGTTAAATCAAGTGCCTCAACCCTGAGAAATCAACTATCAAATATGTGAATATGTGATACTCTGCTTATGGTGACTACTCTGCCTCCATAATAATTAATGAATACAGAGAAAACAATGAGTAGTAGAAATGTTATTTATATTTCTGTTTTATTTAATAAAACCTACCTCACTTGTTATATAGTACAAAACTACAAATCCTAGTAGAAACTTCTACGTAACGAGTTTATCTATTTAGTATTTACACGGTACCACACTACCACCTCACCATATTATTTAAGCAACAATTATATGCATCCAAGCTTTTTTCATAACCAAGTTAAACCAAGTAAAAAACACTCACGCGCCCCTCACTCATTTATTTTAGGTTTGTTCGTTTTTTTGAAAACAACACCCCCCTCAAATTTCATTCATTCCTATTTTTGACTTCACAGTTGTTTTGCTCTTTTTCTCTCACTTCTCACTCACACCGTTTTTATTCTCCATTGTCGCGATCGGGTTTGTGCTCGCTGTTCATGTTTTGATTGACGATGGATGGCATTAAGCAATCGTTTGCTTCTGAGTCTTCCTTTGCATCAGAATCGAGTATCCAGGTAATTTCCTAGCTGAGTTATTGTTTGATTTCTTCGTTTGATTTCGATATGATTTGGACGCTGAATTACTTCGTGTTTCTCTTCGTTTGATTCGTTATGGTTTGGACGCTGAATTACTTTGTATAGTTAATGTATTTTAATCAGATCAAACGTTTGTGTGTCTTATTCCGTTTCTACTCTTTATTCAATTCCGTTTCTAAAAAGCTTTAGGTTCCGTTTCGGTTTTTAAAACACGACTATGATGCTTCGTTTTTTTGTGTGTCATATTACGTTTCTAAAAAACTTGAGTTTCCGTTTCTGTTTTTAAACAAACACGACTGTTACTATCTTTTGAACTGTCTTTGGTTTTCATCTCAAAACCGTTTCTATTTTATAACAGATTCCGTTTCTGTTTATTGATTATGCAGATTTTGGATGATGACGACCAGGATTATATTCCAAGGGCTGGGATGACTTTTCATACACTTGAAGATGCTTCTGCTTTTTACAAAAAGTATGCTAAACGTGCTGGATTTTCTACTAAGATAAGGAACACTAATAGGTGCAAGGAGACCAAGGAAATAAAGAACCAACTCATCACATGTAATAGGGAGGGGAAATGGATTTATGAGATACCGTGTGTGGAGAAGACGAATCCTACATGTGGTGCGAACTATCCTGCAAGGATTTATGTGCACATAGTGAAGAAAACGTTATGCTGGTGCATTTCGAAGGTGGTTCTTCATCACTCACATCCGTGTTGCCCCGATCAATCCCAAATGTTGCTTCAGCATAGGGAGTTAAGTATGCAAGTCTGTCGCACTATTGAAATTAATGAGGAAGCTGGCATTAGACTGAATCAAACATACCAATCGCTTGTGGCAGCTGCCGGTGGTCACAATGAGTTGGGATTCATTGAAAAAGATGTCAGAAACTTCATCACAAGGGAGATTCGGAATGTGTCCGAAGAACAAGATGCAAACGAGCTTGGAGGTTACTTCTATAGAATGAAGGAGCAAAACAAAGATTTCTTCTGTGAAATTGCACTTGATGGTGATAATAGGTTAAAGAACGTGTTCTAGGCTGATGCAAGGAGCAGGGCTACGTTTGAATATTTTGGAGACGTTGTCTCGTTCGACACAACATATAATAAAAACAGGTCCGAATCATTTTTTCATTTTTCCGTTTCTGTTTTTACTTATAGTTCTGTTTCTGTTTTTCATTTTCATACTAATTATGCATTCTGTTGTCATGTAAAAACAGATACGATCTTCCTTTTGCTTCTTTTGTTGGTGTGAACCATCATGGCCACTCCATACTCCTTGGATGTGCTGTAATGAAGAATGAGGACAAAGACTCCTTCAAATGGCTTTTCGGTTGTTGGCTTCGTTGTATGGGAGGGAAGGCACCAAAAGGTATCATTACGGACCAATGTCCTTCGATGCCAATTGCGATTCAACATTGTATGCCAACAACCATGCATAGGTGGTGCATTTGGCATATTATGAAGAAGGCTCCTCAAAAATTGAATGGATTCAAGGGCCACGTTGACATTGAACAAGAGATGAGTCAGATTGTATGGTCATCTATGTCATCAGATATTTTTGAAAGAAACTGGAAAGCCTTTATTACAAAGTATGGGCTGAGTGAGAATAAGTGGCTATCATGTATGGTTTTTTCCGTTTCTGTTTTACTATCATTTTCGTTTCTGTTTTTGTGTCTGATTCAAATTTGTAATTCATTGTAGTGATTTTAACCGCTGCTGCATCGGAGTATATTGTGTTGTCATGTACATCAAAGCGGTCGTATATCTGCTTCAGCAACTGTTGATCCAGGTTGTTGGCTGGGAGATGAGATAATGCACCGAAGCCCATCTCATTAATAAGCCTCAGTTTGTCTGGATTTTCTTTGAAGTAGTCAAACATTGTTGCAACAGTTGTAGTTAGGGACCTAAACAAATGCCCTTGCTGAGAAAATGAAAAAAAAAATGTTAGTTATATATTATTTCATAAAGGAATTTTATGAACCATACAAAGTGTTGCTCACATTCTTGCTGCTGTCTGCCTCCTCCTCATTGTGTTTTGCCTTCTCAGTGTGTTTTGCATCTGATTTCTTTGGTCTTCCCATTGCTGATACAAGTTTCAAAAATAGAAACGGAATCAGCAAAGTAACAGAAACGGAATATAAGAAACCCAAAAATAGAATAGAAATAAAAATAGAAACGGAATGTAAGAACAGTAGGAACCTACCCAAAACCAAATCAGAAACACTTTAGTCCCAAATTAAACACTGATTTCATCTTCTATAATACACAATTAGATCTAGAGACCCAATCAAGAAACGATTTAATCCCTACATTCACTTATAGCCCCAAATCAAACCCTAATTTACACCCAAATTAATCATGAACGACTAGCAACAAAAACATAAATGAAATCAGTGTCAAAAACAGAAACGGAATGTAAGAACAGTAGGAACCTACCCAAAACCAAATCAGAAATACTTTAATCCCAAATTAAACACTAATTTCATCTTCTATAATACACAATCAGATCTAGAGACCCAATCAAGAAACGATTTAATCCCTACATTCACTTATAGCCCCAAATCGAACCCTAATTTACACCCAAATTAATCATGAACGACTAGCAACAAAAACAGAAACGGAATCAGTGTCAAAAAGAGAAACGGAATATAAGAACAGTCCAAAACTACCCAAAATCAAAATCAGAAACACTGTAATCCCAATTTAAACCCTAATTTCATCTTCCATAATACACTTTCAGATCTAAAGACCCAACGAAGAAACGATTTAAACCCTAAAATCAATTTTAGCCCCATCAAACCCTAATTTCACCTTTTTTTCCTAATTTGAACCCTAATTTACACCCACATTAATTAGGAATGACTAGAAACAAAAACAGAAACGGAATCGGTGTCAAAAAGAGAAACGGAATATAAACCAAAATATCAATACACCTAATCGAAAATAGAAACGAAATCAGAACACTTAATCGTAATGAGAAACAAAATGCATGCAACATCAATCAAAACGAAATGATCAAGAGAAACGAAAGCAAACTAACCTTATTTTTTTGAAGATAGGTCGTTGATTGTTCTTTGATTTTTCTTCGAGTCTTCTTCGAGAAACGGATTCTTCGTTGTTTCTTTGTGTAATGTTTGGTGAAAGTTTTGATTTGTGATTAAATGCTGCGGTTTCCGTTTTTTGTGAGAGTGTGTGAGTAGGTGAGTGAAAAACTGAATCTTTAGCTTCCAAAATCGTTTTTCCGCATTTTTGAAATCCCATTATTATTTAATGAGTGTATGTCACGTGCCTGAGAGTGACAGTAGTGGAAAAAAACTTGGTTTGACTTGGATGGTGGTATTGCTTATATATGTAGTGGTATTGTTATTTAAAATATAGCAAAAATTCGACTCATGTGCCAAGTTAATTATAAATAATTCCCTAATTAAATGTGTATTAAGTTAAAAAAAAAAAATCAAAACACGAAACACGTGTACCGATGCCGTTATCAATAATAATATAAAATAAATCCTTTTTAGGTATTACAAGAAATTAATTTAACAAAGCATGCATTGATCTCCTTATGCTGATCGATGATCATTTTGGTGCTCCATCGTTTCTCTGTCTTATTTTGTAATAGTGAAACTGTGACTTATTCTTTTATTATATTATATGTTAATCAACTTCTGAAAACTTTCTCCTATAACCAGAAAAATTAAAATAATGACAGAATATAATTTTGAAAAAAAACATAAAAAGAGTAATAATATCAAATCAGGGAGTGATACTTGTGTTACCATATCTTTGTCTACTTCTTCCTCCTTCCACAATAATGCTATTTACTTATTTGAGTTATTTTATTTGGCACTTCTCTATCTTGTATCTGGATTGCATTCCGATTGGTTATGACTTGTGTGAGTGCATTGTGTAGTAGCTTTATATCAACTTGACAACCAAATTGGGGTGACCCCAAATTGGAAGTGTTTGCAGCCATAGCTCCAAGCTCCAATCATAGGATATTATAGTGTTATTGGTTTGTGGTCAATAATAGTTGCCGTTCATGCACTAAGAGAAGTGGGCAAAACATTGCACTTAACTTAGGTTGCGTCACAACACACGTCCAAAATTTGGTGAAATGTACTGTAATCAATGTCAAGGGATGCAATAGAATTCTAGACATGACAATTAATTAAACATTCTCAGCTCAATAAAATCATTTTTCAAAAAATATAATTTATCATACTTAACCAATCTTATAATCCAAAGTGAATTAGATAATTTCTCCAACAATACTGAAAAGCACACTCTTTTGCTGCTAGTGCCATTATTGGCTAGTTCTCGCATAGCCAAGTTTGGTGGCTCAGTTATTTCATATTGCACTTGTAACTTATTATTAAAAATAAGACTCTAATATTCTCTATTTGTAAATCATTTTAGCAAAGGAAACAACCCCACCCCCAAAAAACTCGAGTTAATCCTAGATAAATATCACTAAATCCTAAACTCATATTCTTGTATGCCTCAATCACAGTCACTCGGCCACTACTATTTTTTGTCATATACATCTATAGTTCTTCACTAATCACTTCTTATGTATTAAATTTTTTTAAGCAGCATTTTGAAAGTCTGAATCGCGGTCTCCTTGTCTTTCAATTTTTGTCTTCCAAGAAGGCATCCTAACGGAACCTTTAAGTCCGGAGAAAAGCAACTTATGAATGCCACTTTCCCTAGAGCATTGCAAACTTTTTCTTAATTATTATTATTTTTCTCCTTCAAGAACCTTGAGGCTTGAGATGAGAGCTAACGACGATGCCTAACAGGCAACAGCTTGCAAGGCTGCAACTTGGTAGCTACGCTTGTTTAAGCTGCCCGCTGGAATAACTTTATCAAAAAATAAATTAATCAACACTAATTAAACAATAAACAACCGTCAAATATTCAAAACAAAAGGAAACAAAAAGGTCAAACCATGAGACAATAACAACGCTTTTAATTGGCATCTTGAACCACAAATCACACTAGCCAACCCGTGAATTGATATTACTTACCATAGACAAGCTGTGAATTGATATTACTGACTATGGGGCGCGAAGTTAATATTATTTGATATTTAGTCTTAGGAGAATTAACATGTGACTATTACTAAACTCTCTTCCTTACAGGCTCACAATCATTCCCCCTCCCACCTATTTAAACCTAAAGCCATAGAATTTTCTACAACTTCCTGTGAATACTTTTTCGCCCACTTCATACCTACCTTGTATGTACCATTGAAATTAGGAGACGCAAAGAATTTGGCTTCATCATAAAGAAAATAATCTTTTATTATTCTTTTTTTAAATTTAAAAGACAAGTGTAGGCCATCTTAATTTCTAATTCCCCAGTTCATTCCAGCAATATTGGATGTCAAGATTAAATCATATTATAATAATCATCATCATAATAATAATAAAAATGACTCTTCCACGGGCACAACAACATCAAGGAATTTTAAAAACGCAGAACAAAGTTACTGAAAACGAAAGCAATCAACATTTTATTTTTTCGCCATTATCATAATCATCTTGGTTCTTTATTTCTTGGATCAAACCCAGTCTTCTCAGAAATCCTTGAAGATCTTGCGAACCTGTTCAAGCGTAACAAAAAGAACCACAGTGAAAGGACCCTGCCTCGATATAGTAGGAATGAATCCCTTGTACAGAGCCATGGGACCCTCCGCACGCACCGTCTTCAGCGCACAATCCAGCGCCCCCGTGTACGGCGGCTCAGCCCCTGCCTCCACCCTCATGTTCATAACCCTAGTCTTAATCACGTCAACAGGGTTCGACACAACAGCCGCCACAAACCCCGCCGCGAAACTCGCCGTCACGTGAGTCCCTAAACCATCGCGCATCAAACCTTTTTCAAGAATCGCTTCCTTGAACTGATCGTACGACGCAAGCTGCGACGCCGTAACCAGCATCGCGCGGTTCACCGTAAGAGATGAACCGCGCCACAGGGAACCAACGCCTTCTTGCTTCGCCATTTTCGTTATCGCGTCCACGACGGACTTGTAGTTGCGCCGCTCAGCCAGCGGGAGTCTCCCGTCGGCCTGCATCCTCACCATGGCCACGTCGGCCGGGTTACCGACGGCGGCACCGACGCCGCCGGCGATTAGCCCTGCCTCGATCTTGCGTGAGAGAGGCATGGTGGTGGCGCCACCGGGAACAGGGGAAGGGACAGACCACTTCTGCTTGAGAAGGTCGTAGAGTCCCATACGGGTGGTGGAA
>JASCZI010242009.1:7110-26483 GCA_036250425.1 Stylosanthes scabra | reverse complement strand
AGAGTGTCTGGCGGAGGACGGTGGCGGAGACGCCGGAGAAGAGAGCGGCGAGGCCTTCTTGCTGGACGAGTTTAACGCCGACGGTTACGAGTCCGACGCGAGGAGGTTGGGCGATTTGCGGAGGTGGTGAGAGGTGGATGGCGGTTCGGGATCCGGTTTGGAAGGCGAGTGCGGGTCGGAGGGAAGGTACGGAGGTAGGATTGGACTCGCCTTGGAGCTGCATGCGGACCTTGATGAGGTCGAGTGGGTGGGTTGAGCAGCCTGCAACGATTGAAGCTATGCCTCCTTCTACGAAGCCCTTAACACCCATGATGTTGTTGTTGTGGTGGTGGTGGTGCAAAATTGATTAATTGGGGGGTTAGTGCTCTTGTTAGAATGAAAAGAATGGATTAAAAAGAAATAAAAGGGGAAGTTAATTGGTATTATTGGGACCAGTTAGAGTTGGAGATATCACTGGAAACCATAAGATGGGAATGGAGGCCACAGGCAATGGAAGAAGAGTGGGGGACGGCGGCCCTCTGAGACATATGATAGGTCAGATCTGTGTGTGAATGTAAATTGGTTTTTTTGGTGCGGAGAAACAAGAGAAATTGTTGAGTATTTATAGGAGGCGCAAGGGGGAGAGAGTAATGGGAAAGTGGGAGTGAGGGTTCCGACTTAGGTCTAACGCGATTACGGGAACGTAGCCAATTGGGTGGGTCTTTGTTGTGTTATTATGACAATAGAAAATTATACAAAATTTATTGCGCTAATTAATCAACGCGTTTGCGGTGCAGGCCCCCTGTTGCTTCTGTTTGCCTAGTCCCGTTGTTATTCGCTCCAATTAAAAAAAGTTTTACTTACTCTTGTAGTCTACTAGTATCGTCTCTGTTGCCAATTTTTCTTTTCTTTTTTTTTTTACTAAAAGTGAGGTTTTTCATTTCATTAATAGGAAAAAAATACAAAGTCCAATTTGAAAAAAAAAAATGGGAACTCCCAAAATGCTCCATTGAGCTACTATTATTTTTCAGATAAAAAAAAAGCTACTAATATTTAAGTGGAAAACTGAAGAAATCGTATAACTAAATAGAAATCGTATAACTAAATATTATATATTAATAATAAGATTTGTAATATTAGTTGTTAGAAAGGGAGAAAGAATACACAATAGATAGAGATTTATGTATTAGAATTATATGAGAATTGTGTGAAAGATGTGTATCACATATTACAATGCATAGCCTATTTATAGACAAAGAGAGAATCGCAATAATAATAACCTAATATTCTATAATTATGAGTAGCATCATATTAATAAATATAAGTATCATAATTGATACTAATATATTCTAACATCCCCCTCAAACTCAAGTGTCATCTTGAGTTTAAAACTTATTAAAAAAAATATCTTAACAGACAGAACTGCCATAGAGATATCGGAACTGCGGAAGCAGGGTGCAGGATGGAACTGCAAAAACGAGTGCAGGATAGAACTGCCAAAACGGAGTGCGACGGAACTGCCACGGAGAGATGCAGACGGAACTGCCAAAACGAAGTGCTGACGGAACTGCCACGGAGAGGTGCAGACGGAACTGCCACGAAGAGATGCAGACGGAACTGCCACGGAGAGGTGCAGATGGAACTGCCACGGAGAGGTGCAGACGGAACTGCCAGGAGAGGTGCAGACGGAACTGCCACAGAAAGATTTAGACGGAACTGCCACGGAGAGATCCAGACGGAACTGCCAAAACGAGGTGCAGACGGAACTGCCACGGAGAAATGCAGACTTAACAGCCACGAAGAAATTGCCAAGATGGAGACGAAAATCTCACCTAGAGAGACTGACGAAACTGCCGGAGATGTGGAGACAAGAATTTCCACGGAGAAAAACTACGAAGGTAGAGAACATGTTGCACAATATACCACAAAAGTGAGAAACAGCAAGATCATAGCAGAATCTGAGAAAACGGAGGTCAAAAACGGAAACAGAACACCCAAAAACCTTGGGAAGGGTCCTACACGGTGTGCCACGTTAGCTGCCACGTGTGTCTAATACGTCAGCAGCATGGATGACACATGGCGGTACCAGATTGGCTACAACAGGACATGTCAGCGGCGGTCAACGCGTGGTCAAAGAAGGCGGAAGCGGGTCGGACCGAGGCGTGAGAGGACACGGGTTTCTGGGTCGGGATGAAAACGCAGGTCGTATGCGGGTCAATTTTGGGTCGGAATGATATGCGGGTCGTGGGTGAGGATTCTGGGTCGCGGTCACGGGTTGGGCTTACATGGGTCAACTCCAACAAGAACTGGGCCGTTTGATTGCTGGATCAATCTGACGGCTACTGTGCAATCTGGTTTGGAGATGAAGATGATGAACACTGCAACTTCTGGCGGTGCGTGGAAGAGCATCCAATGTCCGATTGAGACATGGTTTGTTGCGTTGGAATCGTAACGGAGAGAAGAACGTTTTTGTGTGTCCAGTGTCGGCGATACACATCGAAAACGTGGCCTGAAAACTGGAGAAAAGGGATTGGGAACATGAAAGAAGATGATAAAGGCAACAACTTTGGGTGGTGATTGGCGGCGCGTGGAGGCTTGGTTTGAGACGTGGTTTGGTGCGTTGAATTCATCACAAAGAGGAGAATAGAATGGTAAGGTCTGTGATCTAAGAGAATGACTTAAAGGTGATAAAAAGATGGCTAAAACATGACACAAGGAGAGAAAAAAAACATGGTTTGAGTGCTAAAACAAGAAAAAAAAATGAAACAAACACACTCAAACTGCTCAAGGAGGAAACCATTATTGATTCTCCATCAGAAAAAAAAATGGAAAGAACCTAAACTCTTCATACCATGTTAGAAAGGGAGAGAGAATACACAATAGATAGAGATTTATGTATTAGAACTATATGAGAATTGTGTGAGAGATGTGTATCACATATTACCATGCATAGCCTATTTATAGGCAAAGAGAAAATCACAATAATAATAACCTAATATTCTATAATTATGAGTAGCATCATACTAATAAATATAAATATCCTAATTGATATTAATATATTTTAACATTAGTTATCCTGAAATTTGTCAATAATCTCAATATTTTACACCATGTCTTCTAATGATTATTTTAATTTTTTCTTATATCATCATGAATATTATATATTGAAATTTTTATTTATTTACTGCCTATAAGTGTATGTTTTAGAGGTAAGAAAATTTGTTTAATTTTTAAATTTTTGTTTTAATTCTTTCTTATATTTTTATTTATATATAGAGTGGTTTATTTATGGTTTATGATTGGATATTTTAGAATTAAAAACTTTTTTAAATCAAAATTGATCTTAATTAAAATTCAATTAAAGCATAATATTATCAACATTTAATTTAAGCACAATTCACACTATAACCTTATAATATTATTGACATAAAAATATCTGTTAAAATTTATCACCAAATATTTTTTATTATAAAAATAGAAATTAGAAAAAAAAATTACATGGGTAGGATGTCCAACATATTCACCGATGTGGTCTTCGCGACAACTTATATCACAAACCATCTTCTTATTATTTTTATTTTCCTCTTATTATTGGTTTCTCTTCAAATGAGTTATCTCTTTGTTGTTTTGTGTGTGTTTGTTTGTTTGAAAAGAAGTAAATGAAAAGAGTTGAAGTAGGTGAAGTTGTTCACTTAATTTTGGTCGGAGAAACTCCATAGCCAAACAGGGATGGGGTGTATTGGCCAGGCCAAATATTGGTCTCTAGCTAGTGTTTTTTCCTTTCCTACACATAGCAACCATATATGTGTTATCCTCCGTTGGGCATCGCGACCATGCCCCATGGAGAATTAAAATAAAGAAAAAGGAAAGAACAATGACACAATCACAACGTGAAAACTCAAAAATAGGGAAAAAACTACGGTCGTTGCCAAACGACAACCAAGAAAATATTATGGAACAAGGATTACACCATACATCACAATATTTTCTACTCTGGCACCAAGCACTACCACACTGTTTCAATGATTACACCCTCTACACTCTTACAAGAGAAAACTCTAAAGTAGAAGAAGAAATTTAAAAGTCATATAATGTGTATCGACTTGCTACAATTAACACTCTCAACTTAAGCCCCTATTTATAACATAAAGGTCCACCCACACTTCTTACATCAAGCGATGTGGGACTTTCAATACACACTATTTTCAACCAAACCCAACACCCTCATCTGGTGCATTTCACAAGTCTTCTACCTATAATAAATTAATTTTCTAGAAAATAAATGCTCAAGATTAAAAAAAAAAAAATGTTGTGTATCTAACTACATTCTCCCCCATATATTAATTAAAAATAAACTCGTTTAAAATAAGCACTACACGCTATATATATCACAACACAGTAATTTTATCTACTTAAAATTTTCTATTTAACAATATTAACAAAGAATTTTACTATAAAAATATATTTAGAAAAAGTTATATGTATAGGACGCCAATGATCATATTGAACATTACTGTAGTCTTTAGGACAAGCAATATCACAAACGATCTTGATCTTCCTTTCTATTCTTTTTCAATCGAGTCCCTCTTCCTATCTCTCCTAGCCATCGATTATTTATATTATCATTATCATGCATTATATATTACAACTTAAAAGGCCAAAATATATCATCATCGTCATCCTTATCTCCTCATAAAATTCATGGTTCACAACCACGAATTATTTGGATCTCCATATTCATAATTTGGATCCATATATAATTTAAATATAAAAAATACAAATATAGCAATTTTTATTTTAGGGGATCCACTAATTTAATTTTAAAAGAATAGACAAAAATATACATATTTTTACATACAAAAACAAAAATACACGTAATTTATTTAAGAGTTTTACGCATACATTCAATAAGATGTTATCACATCATTAAAAATAATTAATTTTCAAATTCATTACTTCTAAAATTATATAAATGCATAAATCTGGGTGAATGATTATATATCAAAATTAAATTTTTTATTTAATAAGTCAATTGTATTTTCAACTGCCAATTTTTATTTTTATTTGTCATAAACAATGTGTATTTTTATCCTTTAGGAGATAAATATATCTAGCAAGAACCATTATTAATATATATTATTAACTTATTAAATAAATTTATTAAATAAATAATGTGTATTTTTATTGTCGGTATAAAAAAATCAAGTGTATTTTTCATTTTGTTTATCCCTTTTTTTTCTTATTGGAGCTAAAAAAAACCCGTAGTATGTTGTAGTTGACAAAAATATGTACACTTAGGGTGAGCTCACCACGCGCTTGTTTTAAATTATTTAAAGAGAAAGTTTAGAGAGTCCATAGTTTGTTAGCAAATAAATAGCCTATAGGTTTTTTTTCTCTTTTCTCTTTTATCACATATTATTTTTTTAATTACACTAATTAGCTCCCTATTAGTCCCCTAATATTAGTTCCGTAACATTACTCTTATTTAAATTTTCAACTCTAATTTCATCCAACAATTCATTCCATCACATGCAAATTGTAACCTATCTTAGTAGTAACAGCTATGTATGATGATAATATCCTTTGTTTTTAGAAAATGTCAAACATTGCTTTGATATTTTTTAATCTTTATATTATGAAATATTTAGTAAACAAAATTTTAACATACCGAGTATAATATTGTCGAATATAATATTCTTTGAAAATATACTCTCTAAAAATAAAATTTTAACCTTGAAACGAATACTCTACTATTTGAAATCCTTGCTTCCATAATTATATCATGTCTATGCCTGTTACAACAGAACCCGACCAGAAAATAATTCAGGATAAAATCATATTCGAAATATTCGTCTTATCTAAGAAGAAAAATTGACCCCAAAATCGTAATCCTAAATACAACTTGATCCGATCCGAAACTAGAGTGGGGAGAAACGTGAAAAAGAAAAAAATCATCAATCACTGTCCAACATAAAAAAAAATGCTTACATAGTTGAATGGTACAGTAAACCAAATTAACAATCAACTTGTGCAAAGAAAATTAAATTAGCAAAAATAGTAAAGAAATAAAAATGGTTAATACTCAAATTTATTATATAATTTAAAATATTTGACTAATTTATTATGTAACTTATCATATAATAATTTTAAAAATATTTACTTCATATGAAATTAACAAAGCGAATGTTTTTACTAACGAGAATGGCTCGAGTTTAAACAACTCAAATTCACTGTGTATTGAGTAATATAATATAGGAAAGTTATTTGGTATATCGGAAATTTCAGTATTTTAATATTATTTTAGTCGTTAATCTTAATTAATTTTAATTATAAAATTAATATATAATTAAGATAAACGACAAAAAATACTGAAATACTAATATATTTTATATATCGGATAACCTTGCTACAATATATACAACTATGCTGGTTGAGAGAGTCATTACAATTAGGTTCATAATCCATCCAAATCAAGTCTGAATTAGTTCGGACGAAGCTATTTATATATAATGGTCAACCAAAAATAAATAAATAGAATAAGAAAGAGTGGGGAAGAGTCCAATGGTTAAGAGTAAAAGCACGGACGAACCGAAGGGGGATAGTAAGCATATACATAAATGTTATTATGTATTATATAATTTTATTTATATTTTTAGATCAACTTTATATTAATAACTAAATTATTAAATATATTTTATCTCTAGCATAGTATAAATAAATGTTTAGTCTAAATATTAGTTATTTTTAATAAGTAAATGACAATTAACAATATCTAAATTGTAATATGTTATTTATTTTATCGAAAATTAATAGACGATGAATATTTTTTATATACAAATTATAATTTATTTATATAAAACTACTAATTATTAATAATGAGCCAAGATAAGTTATGAATTGAGCTCCATTTTCATAAGCTAAATTTAATCACTCGACTCGACTCGATTCATCTTATTTTCAATTTATTTTCGGTCTATCCAGGTGTTCTGGATCGGTGCTGAGTAAAAGGTGTCCATTGGAGGGTATCAAATTCTATTCTCATATTCTGGATTCTTGACCTTCCCAAATTACAACCTTTCAAAATTGAACAGAAAAACCTCATCCAGAAGCATAGCACGTGCTAACCACGCGTCCTAAGGTAATGGGAATAAGGACAAGAACTGGTTCTGGTTTTGGTTTTGGTTCATATACACGGTGAGTTGCTGACCAAGTGCATTCCATTTTTGTACGGTCAGAAAGGCATGGCAACCAATTTCCGCATTTGCTTTCATATATAGTAATAATAGTGACATAATTAAGCTGTGTTTATTGCTTGGTTTGGCATTCACGTCAACCAAATCATTTATGGAGCGCGGTCACAAATTCGAAAAAAAAATTGAAAACTAAAAAGTGAAAACATTAAATATGGATTTAATTTTGGCATAATGTTTCAAGGATTTAGCTAATACGGCACAAGTTACGAATTAAGGAAATGGTTACATTTTTTAATGTATTTATTATGCATTATTTATTTAGAAATAAATATTTTTATTTATAATAATATTAATTTGTGACCTTAAGTGTTCATGCTTTTAAATAGACTGTCTGAATAAATAATATTTTATTAATTTGTTTAAATAAGTGTTTAAACGTGAAATGGTGATAATGGAATTGGATTTTTTTTAAAAGAATTTTCTCTTGCAATCATTCAACTTGGACGCGTGGCAACATTGAGCCTTTTTGTCTTATATAAGCAACGTAAATCATTCCTAATTTTGATTTTGATTTTAGTGAATTACAATAAATCATTTTTTTGGGTGTCCAATTACAATAAATCATTCTCATTTTAAAATTAAATTTTAGAATGGAAAAATATTAAATCATTTCTCTATATAGTAGTAGAGTTTTTAAGTAAAAAAAATTGTTTTGATAAATTACGAATGATGGGTTTTAATGTATTTATTCAATAAAAATCTAATAACCAGACTCATAAATAAAATCATAAGTACTTTCATTATGAATATAATTTTGCAAAAAGAAATATCAGATATATTTGGTGAGATATACTTCAAACAAATGTCTCTAAATTGTATACTAAATTTATGTTTGTTAATCGTAGCTGTTTCCAAAAGAGAAAAAAGAAGAAAGTTTTTTCTTTAGGACTTAATTTAGTGAGAAAAATAAATTTAACAAAAAGTAAAGAAAAGAAACAAAAATATCACTATTTTGTTTTATTTTAGGTGAGATTCAAACACGAAATTTCTTATAATAGAGAAAAATTATAATGTTATATGAGCTACAAACAAATTATTCTATTAGTAATAGTGACATTTTTATTAGAAGTTTATTTTATGTGAAGTGTCGAGACAATTCACGGCAAAAATATTTTTTAATCTCGTGTTTAATTTATTTTTCATACACTTATCGTGTAAAATGAATGGTATACAAACAAATATTATTATATTAATAACAATAATTAATTCTCACACAGACTATTAAAAAGTTATTTAAACACATTATATAAATTTAATTGTATACATGGTTGTATAAAATATTTTACATTATTAATTTTTTAATCGAGATTTATATGTAAATAAATTATTTAGACATGTTATATGGTAGAATTTAATGACAATTGTCTAGTCATGTAGTGGATCCTATTTATTAATGTGACAAAATTTTGTTATTGTTGTATTAGTTCATCAAAATTAAACAAAAGTTCATTCAAATTTGTATTTCATATAAGAAGACTGATTATATTAACTATTATCCCAATTCTCAATATTGCTTATTATATCATTTTGAAAAATATTTAAAAATTATATTTTTTTTACTAATATTAGCCAATATTGTCAACACTTTATTTTTATACTATTAAAATTTAGAATTTTATAGTTCATTGGCTAATTATTGATCCAAAATAATAAAATATAGTACCTCTCTATCAGTTTTGTTGTAGTTAAATTGTTATTACTTAACTCAAAATATTTAAGTTAAAATTAAATTTGCAAGATTGTGAAGTCCATAACCACAAACACAAACACAATCTTATTGGTTACCACATAAATCTTTTAAAATAGGCATAAAAAAAATTCTGAAACCAACCATTTGGAACATTTATGAGATAAAGTATTATTATAAATAATAATAATAAAGCACATTTAATTGAATGATTAAAAGAGGGTGTGGGTGTGGGTGTAGGTGAGGTGAGAGAGGTGGTACCTGGTGAAGGCAGAAAGGGAATTGATCACAAATTTGGGAACTCAACCTCCCCCAGAAACTAGTTACCGGCTCTCACTCAATTAGTAGTGATATGGGCTCCACTTTGGAAGCTTCCTCCAAAGATTAAAAACCAGAATTAAAGCGAACATAAAATCCTAATGTTTAAAATATATATAAAAAAAAAAAGGGAAAGAAGAGAAAAAACGTCGCCTGAGAGATTCGAACTCTCGCGGGGAAACCCCATGTACTTAGCAGGCACACGCCTTAACCACTCGGCCAAAGCGACTTTAATGATCATTTTCTTCTATCTATTTTTATTCTCTTTCATCATATAAACAGTTAAACACCAAGGATCATTTAAGCATGTAGTATTACCTTACTACTATAAGCAAAATGAAATTCCATATTTATATTAGTGGATTGATAAGCACTAATATAAATTCAGTGGTTAGCTTTGCTTAAATAAGTTACAAAAGTTCGAATTCTATATGCAGCAATTTAATGGCCAACATCAAATTTTTAAATAAAATTTTGATTTATGATGAATTAATTATTGATCAATGGGATTGAGAGATAATCATAAGAAATTAAAATAATAATAATAATTTTAGCATTTTTTATTTATTAAATGTGTATATTCTTTATGAGTTTATTCTAAATAAGAGGTTCTTATTTTAAATATTAGAAATAGCAAAAAAAAAATGTATTTTTTAGATTATGGTATCTAAAACAAAATCTACTTTTACCTAATAAAATTTGGCACGGATCTTCTTGTTCGTCTTCTTAATGACAGAAAATGGTAATTCAGTGCTTTTAGATTGAAGTCACATTTTGTTTTACAGAGGATAATTGTAATTTGGTGGTGTAAAAGTTTAATGAGTAATGAGCCAATGTTAGGGAAATAGTGGGTGATAAAAGGAGAAAGAGAAAATAAAGAAAAAGCCTATTGACCTCTTATTAACTAACAAACTATGGGCTTCCTAAACTTTTTCAAGTTTAATATAGCAAAAGTAACTTTCAAAAAATCTTAATTGAGTATGTAATTAAAATATATTTAAACTATGGAATTCAGTTTTACAATGCCTAAACAAAGGCCAAAATAATAGTCAAAATAAATAATCTCAATTAGTATATAAAATTTTAATAATAATTTCAAACTATGTAATTCAGTTTAGTCATTTAGTTTATTGTTTATTTCAAACATTCAAATTAAAACCATCACAATAACATAATTGAATTCTTGTTTTTTTTTTGGGTCAACTCCTAACACACAACTAAAACTAAGTTAAGAATGATTTGCCTAACAAGAACATGCAAATGTGGTGTTGGAAGTTTCCTGATTTAATTGTAGCCAATAATTATTGATAAGAGAATGCATACACATGTACTGGTACCTTGTTCGTCCCCTATACAATTTGGGATCCATCAGCTTTAATTTAAAGAAAGGGGGTACATACATCATACATGATTGTTGATTGTATTAATTAGTGCAAATGTGCGATGAATTGGGTTAGTGATTTATTGGCAACAGATTACTTGTCTATTCTTAATAAATTTGGAAGGTAGCATGGATGAAGTCATATAGGTATGACATGAACTTTGATGGATGATCGTCCCTATTATGTAGAGATGGTAGTTACTTGGTAAGGCCAAAAGAAATAAATGGTGGGAGCAATATCTCACAAAAGAATAACAAGTTTTTACAAGCATTTCACGTGTATACAACTAAATTTAGGAGTTTAATTATATTTGAGTGATGCTAGAGAATCTACATAATGTAGTCTATAGAGAGTAAATAAAAGTTCATTATGTGAAAGCCCATAAAAACTGAAATAGCTGACCCAACATCATAAGGTATGAGCTTTCTAATTGGCTCCATTGTAAGTGCTCCTTATACTTTTTCATCATTATTTTGGATATGTATTTTTCGTCTTCATGATGTGGTGTGTAAGTTAATTTTCTTGAATAATTTAAATCTCGTTTTATTTGGTCTCTTACAGTAGTTAATGGTAGCAATTAAACTAGATCCTTTCAAGATATATTATTGTTCTAAACTGCATTACCTTGGACTAATGAAGGTTATTGGGTATGAAACGGTAGGAAATGGTGTGATTCCTCAATGATGAATGAATTAACGGTCGAAAATACATGCAAGAGACTCTTATGGTAAAATCAAAAGGTGTGTGAACGAGATTGGTATAACTTGATTAGAGACATTTAAGGGTATTTTTAGGTGAATCAGAGATGGATGGTTGAACAAAGAGATGCCCCTATAACAAATTGTGTGATGGGTGCCACTCCCACAAAACACGTTTTGGATTTTTGTTGCGATTTTTTTTTTCCCATCACGATCCATTGGATGTAATTGACTAATTAACAATTGATAGCATATAGGGCTTTCGACTTTTTACCATTAGACCACAATGGAAAACTATTCCTTAAAAAAAATTAATGACAGTTATAATTCGCTTTATTATTTATTGTGTTATAAACAAGAGAAAGTTTAGGAAACTCATAATTTGTTAGTCAATAGGTGGTCAATAAGCTTTTTCCTTCTTTTCTTTTTCTTCTTTTACCATCCACTATTTCCCTAATTACACTCATGGCTCTCTATGGGTTCCATAACGTTGGCTCCCTAACACTACTCTATAGAAAAATACTATACGACTAACATATAGGAAAAAATACTATTACTACTATTCATAAAAGATAGGTCCTCTATGATAAAACTACTTAAAAGCCATTAACGATACATTAGTTTTGATAGTTTTGAGTGACGATTTGGGTAGTTTTGTCAAACGAAACCTATCTATCATTGATAGAAAATTCATTTCTTTTTTCATGGATAGTTTTAATTTTTTTTCTATTTTTTTTACTAGTACTTAGTCAACTAACCATATTTTTGTAAATAGTGAAAAAAATGTTTAAATATATACGAGGTTTATCAAAAAAAAGTGTCTATATGGGCTAAAAGTGCTCGTAACAAATTAAAATGTGTTGACTATTTAAGGTTTCTCAACAAAAATTAGGGGTGAACATGAATTATGGGTACTCATTACCCATTTAGACCAATCAAAATCGATTATATTGGTTCAGTACTTGACAGGCAATTGAGTATCATATCTAACCTAATATTAATTCGGATATTGATTCTGGAGAAATGGAATCCGAATTAACTCGAATATCCAATTACCCCAATATTAATTAAAAAATATATAAAAATAAAAAATATATGTTAAGACTTGAAGTTTTATGTTACCACGGTGTTATAGTGTTTTTTTTTCTTTAGTTTTATGTAAATTGTAGTATTTTCAATTTTTTAAAATTTTAATTTTTTTTCCTGAATTTTCTTGTTTCATTAAGTACTCCGTTGCTAGTTCGGGTCTAAGCAGAAGAAAAAAAAATTAAAACTGAACCAAACCAAATCTCCTTAGAATTTTTTTTTTATTTTTGGTATTAATCCCCTAGAATTTAATTAGTTCAATTTCATTCTCATCTCAAGTTTGACCCGTATTCGTTCCTAATAAAAATAAGTAATAGAATACCACTTATGAGTAACCTAGGGCTGTCAAACGGACCGGCTCGCCCCGCCCCACCAAAAGCCCGCCCCGCTTAGTGAGGCAGTCCTAAAATTCCACCCTGCCCCGCTTAATGGCGGGCTGGTGGGCCAAGCCCGCCAAATTTTTAATTTTTAAATAAAAATAATTAAATTAATTAAAAAAATATATATATAATTTAAAAAATATATAAAAAAATTTTAATTTTTAATTAATATTATTAAAAATATCTAATTAAATATTGATTTCTTAATATAATTTTACAAATATTTCAATAACTTATAATATTTTTACTAATTAACTAATTATTTACTTTATTTTTTTAAAAGTAGCGATAAAAAGAGGCCCGGCGGGCTAGCCCGCCCCGCCCCGCCGAAGCCCGCGGATTAAACGGGGCGGGTTTTCTTATTTTGGCGGTTTTGAAATTCTAGCCCGGCCTGTCTTTTTTGGCGGGTTAAGCGAGCCGGCCCGGCGGTTTTCTGCCCGTTTGACACCCCTAGAGTAACCTATGAGGCCAATTTTTTTTTTCCAACTTGGTATGGGCTGGATTGGACAGGCCCGACCCACACCACAGGCCATAATGTTTTTTTAGTTAAATATGGAAATAAGTATTACAAGGAGATTTTTTCCCGTTCCTTATTTGGGTTATGAAAATTAAAATGATGTTGATAAATAAGCACAGGCTAAACCTGTTTGAAGCTGTGGCCCAATCATATGGCCCAAAATTACTCTCTGTCTTCAACTTGAACGTATTGCAGATATTAAAATGGCATGGCCCAGATACTGCAATTCTTGTCTAAAAGCTCACAAGCAAGTGCAGCCCCACATGAATTGCAACTTGCAAGACGAAAACACACACAAAAAAAAAAAAAACACACATGAATTAGTTATGGCACTCACCAACTTCTTTACCTTATTGGGTTCAATTCAATTAAATGCCCTCCACAATCCTCATATCAATTTTATCTTTTTATGTCACTGTCATTTTCAATCGTTAATGAATATATGCAGAATTAATGTTCAAGCTAGTAATGCAAATTATCACCATGAAATTATATTTCCTAAAATATGTACTACTGAATGAGTTACATTTAAATATTTAATGAATTTTCGGATTATGTAATTCTAGTTCTATTAACCAAAGTAAAGAGTAAAGAGCGAAGACAAGAGAAGAGTATATGACCCTGCGGACAGGAATCTAATCTAATCTAGTCTGCAAAATTCAGAGAGCTGGCAACGAATCTACACGTGTTCAGCACTTCTCTTTTTATCATCATGCCAACTATTTATTTTACTGGATGAAAAGAAAAACATACTAATTATTAGTTTATTAGTTTATTGCGTTCACTTAGATAAACCTGTTTAATATTTCATATCACCTAAGTAAAAGTAACAGCTAAAATAGGTAAAGAAATGTAATAATAATAATGTAAAAGGTAAGAAGTAATTGAACAAAACTGTAGGTTCGCCCAACGATACTACATGATAACCACCGAATAAATCACTAAGTATATATATATATATATATATAAATTGTTTAAATTATTTTCAATAAATATTTTATATTTTAATATATATTTTATAAATTTAATTTTTATATACTATTAAATGTAAAATTTTTTTATATATATATTTAATCAGATATTATCACATTATTAAAAATAATTAATTTTTAAATTTATTATTTTTAAAATTCTATAAATATATAAATTTAATTAAATAACTGTATAAAACTTTTTTTATATCATTAATGTATTAAAATTAAACTCATATTTTATATTAATAACTAATTTAGTAATTAAATTTTAATGTACGCCTAATATAATTTTAAAAAATAAATTGGCTAAATGATTCTTACTTATTCGAGAAAGAACAAGTTGTTGTACCACACTCATTAGCATTAAGAAAAACAGCATACCAAAATTGCCAATTGCCAATTGCCGAAGCTAACATTATTATCCAATTCTGAGGGTGCTGTTATTGCAAATTAAAATATAGCAGTGATGTGAGATTCCACCTTACCATTCCTATCACAACGTACAATAAGATTCTACTTTCTTTAGCTACCATCCAATTCCCACTTCAACTCAATAATTATTGTGTTAACCTCTCCATTCAGATGCGTAAACAACTACAACACACACAGAGATCAGATAAAGCCATGCCTAACAGGAATAGTAACAAGATAAACATCATCATTTACATGCTTTCAAAGTCTCCACATTCATAAAGATAGTTAAATATCATCTATGAAGGTGGACAATTAGCTTTTTTAAATAAGATTATTATAGGAATATGGATATGGATTCTTCTATATTATTTGGAAATTATCTTACCTATATTAACAATAAATTAAACAATATATATCATAATATCAATACAAAAATATTTGATAATTAATTTTTACTATACATATAGTAATTTTTGTATCTGAAATATTTGGCTTAACAAAAATGATAACATCTTTTGAAATAAAATAACGGGGTACATTTCTGTAGCCGTTTGATTTTTTTTTTAAAGTACCGTTTGATGATTCTATATTTTTGTATTATTATTATTATTTTGTGAAAAACTATATTTTGTATGGTTGAATATAGATTGAGCTCTAAATTAAAAATAAATGAGTTAATTAAAAAAAATAACCATCAAAATTGACAAAAATAATTATAAAAGATTTGAGTAATAAAAATATCCATGAAAGATTTAAGATTATAACAAAAATATTTATAAAAAATTAAAATGACAAAAATATCAATAAAATATTAAAAATATGATAAAAATATCCAAAAATTATATAGCTAATTAAATATTAACATTCCTTTGAAATTATTTTTGGACATCTTTATCACAATTTTTAATCTTTTTATGGATATTTTTATCGTTTGAATTTTTTATGACTATTTTTGTTTTTTTTAGAATTTTTCATGGTTATTCTTTATAATTAACTCAATATAAATTCAATATATGAATTAGATATTAAAACGTTATTAATCATTCAAATAAAAATAACTTTATATAAAAATAATAATTAAATAAAGAAATAATTTAATTTCAATACACTAACGATAAAAGAAATTTTATATATACATTTAATTAGATGTTGTATCAATAAAAATAATTTTTTTTTATCATCTCGTGATTAATTTTTTATCATAAAAAAGTATTGATTAAATAAATAACCACCGTAATGATTTAGCAAGTACAGTAATGAGATTTAGAAAAACAAGATTGAGATAAAAGGTAAGGTAGTGAAGAAAAGAGAAAAGAGAAAAGAGAAAAGAGAGAAGGAGATGGATGGAAAGATGAAGAAACGGCAAGTCCCTGGAGAGTGAAGACAGGACAAACGACAAACCAGATCGCTCTCTCCCACATTCCCCGATTCCACATCCGCATTCCCCTCTCTTTTTTCCATTAACACAATCCATTTTTTTAGAGCCCTGCAAAAAGAAAAAAAGAAAAAAAAACCCACAGAGACCGCACAATCCGAGATGCTCATTCTCTCTCCACCTCACCAACTCAACTTTACCATTTTGCCCTTCCCGGCACCTTCTTCTCTTTTCTGCCGCCGACACTTTCCGCGTTCCTGATCCCCTTCGCCGCCCTCCCAACACATCTATGCGAAACGAAACCGTCGCAATCCTTTGGATGCTCCTTGGTGCAGGATAAGAAGGAAGAAAGAAAGAGAGATTCAGAAAGAGAGATGGTGGTGGCCGGAATTCTAGGGTTTCAGGGGCTGGTGTATGCGGTGTTGTTGTTAGGTTTTGTTTTGATTAGGCAGGCATGGAGGAATGCGGAGGCCAAGAAGGAGGAGATCGCCAGGTTGGTGGAAGATGCAGCAATTGCTGACATGGCCGCTGCTTCACCTGATTATTACTCCTCCTCTGCCACCTTCACCGCCGCCACCACCACGTCGGTTCAAGTCCCGGTTCCGGTGTCGGTGTCCAACTCAAGGTTGCACCAGTGTGCGGTTTGTTACGCTCCCACTACTATGCGCTGCGCCCAGTGCAAGTCCGTTAGATACTGGTTCGTGTTTCTTTCTGAGCTTGACTACTTAGAAAGTGTCAATTTTTTTGTGGGGAATATTGTTAGTTTATATATTTATTTAAGTTTTATGAGTTAAATTGAAATTTCGTGGTAACTGGTTTAGGGCTTGACTTGTCCAATCTTTGCTGTAACTTGTAGCTTGTGATTTTGACAATGGTTTGTTTGACATGGCTCATTCCTTTGCTCAGTGACACGTCACTAACATGCCAAACTCTATTTTTGTTTCTTTTTAAATAAATTAAGCTACTACTCTCTGTTTATAAATATTATTGATTATTGATTATTGAAGAAGAAACATTCAATGCATTTCAGTTCTTCAAACCACTTGTTGGTATGTTACTACCAAGCTTGTTAATTGTTTTCCATTTGTCATTGGTGGTTTTGAGTTTTGACAAGCATGCTTTCTTGTAGCTCGGGCAAGTGTCAAATTATTCACTGGAGACACGGTCACAAGGATGAATGCTGTCCTCCGGTCGCCCCCGTGCAGCTGGACGAGGAACCTGTTTTTCACAGGGTAGCAGTATCCGATTCAGAATCGGAAACACAGTCCGGAAATCATGGTAATGATTTAATTGAAAAGTGCAATATGTTATTTTGTATATCATGTATGGTATATGATCTAAGTTAGATTCTTTGCAGAAATTAAAGGAACACATGCTGGTATGGCATCTGGCGGTGACTCATATTCTGGTGCTAACCCTTCTGTTTCTGCAAGGAAGTCTCTTGATGGTGCATCTCGCATCAGATTGGCAAAACCTGTCGGCAACAGGACCACCGAGGATACACAAGTTTCTTCTTCTCATACCAATGAGACAGTGTCAATCCCTACATTGCCTGTAGAGTCTAAAAATTCTGTAAAAAACATAGAAGTCAAGGAATCTGGTTCAGGTAAAAGAAGCAAGACAAATTCTAGTAATAGTGCTGGTGAGAATGTCTCAAAGTCAAAGCCCTCCAAAACTAGGTCTGATGTATACCGTGATGAAGTGTCAAATTCTAGTGGCCATGAACACAGGAGAAGAACGGCTACAATTGAAAAATCAGTAGCTGATGCTAAGTGCAGAAATGTGTCTTCCTTGAATAGTTGTAGTACAAATTTTGTAGCTCATCATGATTTGGTTGAAGAATCACATTTGTCCAAGCACAAAGAAGGACGAAAATCATCATCTAGTTCTGCTGATCAACTATCTTCAACTAACAAGGGTGATTTGGCATCACATTCTAAGTCTTCCAAAAGTGACAATTATCACACACTGCCTGCCAAAAGTGCTATGCCAAATCTGCCACTAAATGTTCGTAATGGTTTAAAAACATCAATGCAGAAAGTTGTCCAGCAGTTTAGAGGCTCAAAAGAGTCAAGATCTGTGGAAAATGAGGTTGGGAACATATGTTGGCTCCGTTCTTCAGAACATAACTATTATTAATTTTGTTTTTTAAAATTTTATCATTACTTTGTCTCTGATCATGTACAAATTGTATTTTTTGGCAGATGGCTTTTCCTTATGAATTATTTTCAGATCTTTACTGCTATGACGAGGTGAAACTGTTCCCCTTTGGCCTCACAAACTGTGGCAACAGGTATTGTAGAGATCTTCTGCTTTCCATTGATTAGTGTGTTATATTATGAAAATGTTACTGGTGATAGGTTGGGGAAAGGGAGGGAGTGGAGAGTCTGATATTTTTGTAATTTTGTTTGAGATTTGTTAATGCATAAGAAATGAGAGAAAGAAATCATGTTTTATATCATTTCACCTAAAAGGGTGTATATCTACATATATAGCTATCAACTACTATCATAAATGCAAAGCTACTAACTACCAACTACATGGTGACTTTCAACAAGATCTATATGCTTCTAGATTTTCCCTAAATCGCCTCATGGAGCATGTACAGAATCAACTTATAGTATCATACTTGTGGTGAAGGAAAATTTACTAGCAGAGTAGGTCTTTCTGAGACAATATGATCAAGTTGTTAGCTGGGTAAACATTTTTACTAGGATTCATTCTGGTTTTAATTGTGTGTTTGGTAGTTAAAGGGATATAAATCCACTACATGTTTGTGTTGGATATCTTTTCTTTCTGTTTCTAAAAGTGTTTGCCTTGTTGCTAATGCATTTTGAATAAATCTCCTGCAGCTGTTATGCTAATGCTGTGCTCCAATGCTTGGCATATACTCGACCTCTAACTTGTTATCTTTTCCAAGGCTTCCATACAAAAAAATGCAAGTTCCTCTTAACATAACTTTAATATTTAACTTGTTCAATTATTATGAGCTTTTAGTTTATTGAGTTGTTACACTATTTCACTAGGTCAGAAGAAGGGATGGTGTTTTATCTGCGAGTTTGAGTATCTGATTCAGAAGGCAAAGGAAGGGAACTCTCCACTTTCTCCAATAGGGATATTGTCTAAAATACACAAGATTGGTAGCAATTTTGGACATGGAAGGGAGGAGGATGCCCATGAATTTTTGAGGTGAGCCGAATGATTACTGAATCAGCCGATGCTTTCTCAGATTCTCCCACTAAAAATGTGGTTATCACTTTTGTATGTCAAGTTGATAAACATGATAAAATGCTGAACTGACAGGTGTGCG
>JASCZI010242008.1:19759-42303 GCA_036250425.1 Stylosanthes scabra | reverse complement strand
TAAGTGTTTGGAAAGGGGGCAAGGCCCCCCCCCCCCCCAAATCTTATAAAATTAACAAAAAAGTCTTTATAATTTTGATTTAGCCCCCTAAAATTATACTTTAGCTCCTCCTATCAATTATATTTTGGTTTTTGGTTTTTTATTAAAATAAAATAATTTTATAAATACATGTATTGTGTATTTGTGAATAGATATACATATTATTTAAATAAAATAATGTTCAACACTGTTCTTTATAGATAAATTACATAATTATAGTAAATAAGATAATATTTAGATAAATATTATTAAGTTGAGTTAAATTTCGTTAGATTAGGTAGGATTGATTAATTGAATTGGTTAAAATGAGAATGCTAGATAATACACTTTTATTTAAAAAAATAAAATTTTATCGATTACGCTGGTATCTTAATTTACTATTATTATATATAATAACTTTTTCAATTTATATTCATTGGGATAGAACTTTTTAAAATTCAAGAAAAAATAAAAAAAATCCTTAAAATTAGGAAAAATAAAACTAAACATTGAATAACATTTGAATATTCGTATTTATACATTGACTAAATATCTAAATAGTTCAATTTTCCTACTAATTCAGTTAAGTTGGAAGAGTCTTGAGAAGTTAAAATGTCGTAAGATTTTAAACTTTGCAGAAATAAAGATAATTTCTATTTAATTATTTAAGCATGATAAATATACATCTATAATAATTACTTTTCATTACTATAACATGTAGAATTTGATTTTCATGCACCGTCAATTTAAAAGAGTTTTACACATACATCCAATCAAATGTTACCACATCATAAAAAACAATTAATTATCAAATCAACTAATTCTAAAGTCAAATAAATACATTAATCTAATTGGATGACTATGTAAACATTTTTATACCGTCAATGCATTAAAATTAAACTCTAACATGTATTATATATTATAAATGTGAATATTTGACTTCAATATAAATATTTAATTATTTAAGTACAACCCATACATATACCCGTATTTTTAAAAGACCAGCCCTAATAAGACATAATATAGGCCTAATAGACTTGATCAACTTTTTTTTATTTATTCAGGACTTAATTTGTTATATTTTGGACAAAGGACTTTTTTTCTTGGACATTACAAAGAACTTGATTTACGTTTTTTTTTTTTTATCATGAACTTGATTTACTTTGTTGAAGAAAATGTGAACAATTTTTTTTTAAACACAAATGTGAACAGTTAACTCAATTTTTTTGGGACTGGGAACAAATTGTTTTCGGAGTTAGGTTTAGTCCAGGAAAGCCCGGCCCACCCAACAAACAACAGCCTATTAACACTCAACACTGTACGCAGCCTCTATCCCTAAACCAGTAAACTTGGCTATTAAGTAGCAATGTTTTTCCATCTCCAGCATAAGGAAGCCACCAATCGTTAATTTCTGCTGCTGCTGAATGTTGCCAAGATCAACCAGCTATGAGGAAAATGTTCTGCGTCAATGCATCGAAGACATGGACACTTATCTGCTGCTGCTATTTTATCTCTCCCGCTCCACCCTACTCCCCAATGCATCTTCACATCTTGGATCAAGATTTGTCATTTTGTCTGACCTTATAAAGAAGTATTTGCCTGTTTCAGAAATGTTATTATGGCCCAACATATCTGCTTCCTCATACCAACACCTAATTATTGACCCAAAAATGACATCCCAAAGTGGACAAAGACAAAAAGATAACAAAAAAGACAAACAATCTGAAAGGCCGAAACTCCCAATAAAATAAAGGAAGATATAATACCAAAATAATAATAATAATAATAATAATAATAATAAAAAAGGAAGATACTCATGAGTCATGACCAAAAAGTAAAATAAAATAAAATAAAAGGAAGATACTGTCTAAAATAATAATAATAATAACAATAAATAAAGGAAGATAATTACCAATAAATAAATAAATAATAAAGGAGAAGCCAGACCAGAATCAAATGCAAATATGCAATCGACAATTCTGTCCAAAAAATTATAATTCAATTGACAATTCATAGTGTGAGAAAATAAGTCGTTTCAGTTAATCCAACATTAATATGAAGTGGTACATGTGATGATACACTTAATTATTTACTCCATATGGAATAGAAATAAGACACAAGCCACCGAATAATTATAATTATTTGTTAGCATTTGATTAAAATTTCTCTCTTTTATAAAATATCATATCAACTTGTGTTAATTTAGTCACCAAAAAAACTTGTGTTAATTTACATAAAATATTGCAAGGATTAACAGTAGTACACACAACACAATCCATTACACAAAAGAAGACAGTTATTATTAACAGTGATAGCAAAGAGAATAAGAAAACGTAGCTAGGGAGCTGCTTTCGCTGACAAGGAAGAATAAATTCGTACTAGAATCTACTAGTTTCACTGAAATTTAGCACTTCTAAATAAACTAACAATCCAACCCAGCAGAAATAAAAAAAGAAAAATATATAAGAATAGCAAATAGTGTGAGAAAGCTTGAAGGAGGTTTTTGTTGGGGTGGCAAGAAAGATAGTTGCTAACCTTGTAAGAGACAACTGGAACTTGGAACTCTAACGTGCACCCAACCATTCTCAGAGTCAGATTTGCCAACAAGGCAACTGCAGATTCAGTATCAGCTTCATAACTTATCCACATTTTTTTTATTTAGAGGAAAAAAAAAAGCTTTTGGTTTCTAAAAGAAGACACATAGCATCCCAATAGAAATTCGATGGCTAAGCAGTCAGCACCCACAAAAATTGGAATATTATTTTATTTTCTAACAAGAAAAATTTAAGACGCGCCAGGTAGGGGTCGAACCTACGACTTTCTGCTTAGGAAACAGACGCTCTATCCACTGAGCTACAGGCGCTTATGTTAAGGTAACTGAAGAACGAAATTTATTTCTCTCTGCGTCTCTCTCTTTTCACTCTAACAAATCTACGCAGAAAAGTTAGTATTCATATAATTAATTACACCTAATTAATTGTATATTTACACATCAATAAAAATAATAAATTTATAAATTCTCTATTTTAAAAAATGTTTTTAATTAGATGATTCTATAAAATCAATTGTATTAGGTGTAAAAAAAATTAGCCACCAATCAACCACTAGAATAAAATATATGTTAAAATATAAAATACATATTAAAAATATTTTAAAAAATACATATGTTCATACATAAATATTTATGGTTGAATTTCGGTTTGCAAATTGCATTTTAGATATAAAATATTTTATTATCTTTACATAAAAATTAAATGTATATTTATTACATTTCATTAAAACAAATTGCTACCGTATTTTTAGCTTTTTGCTAGGAATTAAATTTTTTAGATGACCCTTATGCTAGGAATTAATTGAAAGAGATATTGTAAATATCTTAAAAATGGTAATTGATAATGAGAAAATAAAAGGAAAATTAATAAAGGTGTCTACTTACATGTAAATTGCAACTTGCAAGTAGGTAGAGAATATAGAGAGTAAAAATGAATGAGAATCAATTGAAATTTTATACTTTTTAATAAAATAAAATATTATTTTATCTTCAAATAAGTCTTAACTCTAGGTATCTTAATAATTATAACACCCTAAATCTACCTTTTATAAAATGAAAAACTTAACAAATAACCCTCATAATATATTATCAAAGATAGTCATGGTGTTCTATATATAAGTAATTATCTTTAAAAATAAACACCTAAATCAACTAATCATTTATAATTTAAACATAACATTCTTTATTGATTATAAAATCTTAAATAACTCCCAAAAATAAAAACTTAACAGATTACTTTTCGTAGCAGGTTGTAAAAAAAAATCATCATAATATATTAATTTATGTCTAATGTGTCAAATAATAATATTAAAAATCATGTTAGATAACCAATAAAAATACAGTCAATATTAGTTAACAATTTAAATTTGATGTTTTATTTCTTTAGGTTTCGAATGTTCTGTTTCTAAAAAAATATAAAGTTCGCTAAAATTGTTTTAGGTTTTGAATGTTCTATAACTTTCATTGTGGATGTTATATAAATAATGGTTTCAGATGTTTTTATTTTTTATTAGCTAATTTACTGATTAGAAAATTATTGGTTACCGATAGTTTTCCTAATATTAAATAGTAGATCGACATATCAAATATGAATGACATGTAACCCTAATTACTTTTTAACAACTTGTTATGAAAAATCAATTTGTAAAGTTTTTCATTTTGTTAACACTTAATAGATAAATTAAGATTTTATAATGATTATAGACGTCATGTCCAAATTAAAAATCACCCTGGTCGAATTGTGTGTTTACTCCTTCCATAATAAATGGGTAAATGGAGTACCATACTTGGCACAGTAATAACATCCAACAGATGCAACTATTTGATATTTTTTTGATTTGGAGGTTCAGCCTTCAAAGGACAGTGCCTTAACTCTCTCAACAACCATAAAAAAAATTAAAAACAACACCACCAAGCACTGCCACACCATAATAATGGACAATCTTATTATCTTAGTAAACAAATCCATTTAATCTCATTATTCAATTACTTCCATACTCGAATCTTTGTTTTATTTTTTTAAAGCCAATCTTTCTCTTCTCTCTCTCTCACACACAAACACACCCTCCTCTCAAAGTTTTCATTCATGGACACCCACCTTCTGTTTTTTTCCCCCTCTTAGAGGAAAAACTTTACCTTCTTCTCTTGCCATCATTCTACTCTGCTCTCTCTTCTGTTTTAACTTTTAATTCAACCTGCATTCGCCACTCCTTCAATCAAAATCTCAACTTTTAGAAACTCATTTGACCCTTTCTTCATATTCTGTTGCAAATTCAGAGGTTAGAGCTCTCTACCTGGAGAAAAGGCACATTAAAAAGCTTTGCATGAAGTTTCAGAATGATAATGAAGGGAGCTTAAAAAAGCCATGCTTTGACTTCTATTAGCACCTTCATCATAATCATATTCTTGAGGTAACCTTTTTTGTGTTTCTATCTCCTTCACAGTGGAAATTTCTTCTAATAATTTGTATTATTGATATATTCAAATTAATGAGCACTAAAATGTTGTTGTTTTTTTTTTCTTTTTCTTTTTTAATTCTTTGAGTATTAGTTAAAAAAAAACGTGGCTTTTCTATCCAATAATAAGATAGATGCCAAGCTTGATTCACAGGAAAACAAAAAAGATGTTCCTATATGGCTATGTCACATGCTATGAAGCCATAGGTGGTGATAGCTTCTTCTTTTTGTATTGATCACTCATTCACTGTGGATAACAAAATTCCATTTTGTGATGACAGGCAAAGCCATAATAATATTCCCTTGTGTTGAGTTGTGTCATCTCATCCTTATTATACTGCATAGTACGGCTTGTGATCTCCACCATGTCAGCCACATTCAAAGGAATCAAAAAGAGTTTCAAATACATAGCACAAATCTTTGGTAATTGTATCTTTGTAGGCCATTCACTTCACTCAATTTGATTTTGATGTGGTTGGTTGTTTATTGGGGGCTAAGTTGGGGAAGTGGGTGTGTTGTTGTTGTTGTTGCAGCTGTGAAAGAGCAACGAGAATTGGAAATTGGGTACCCGACAGATGTTAAGCACGTGGCTCACATTGGTTGGGATGGCCCCTCAGGGAATGGACCCACTTGGGTATGAAATATTCAAATCAAACTCTTTTAGTTTTCACAAATCATTCTATGCTGGTCATGGAACACTTAGCTCAATCTTGCTCTATTTATTCCAAGAGTCATTGCTACTATTTATTATCAAAATACTCATATTTTTACTTGAAATGTGTCGCTCTATGAATACATGATAAAGCTCAATGACGTGGTTTGATCCATGTAGCCGACCCCACCTAGTGAGGCTTGGTTGTTGTTGTTGTTGTAGCTGCTATACTTTCTGGAATCCATCTCTTCCATTTATGTTACAACAATCTAGGATCTTATGGTTCAATGTTTTCTTTTTCTATTGTGCAGATGAATGAATTCAAAACAGCTCCTGATTTTACAACATCACTTGGCAACTTGGGTGAACTAAAGGACAATAGTTCTTTGGCTCTCACTCCATCATGGTCCTCCCAAGGTGTACTACTTTTTCTTATCACTTGTCAGATAGTAATAGTAGCAATTTTTTTTTCTTTTTTTAATCTGAGTCAAGTGTTAATTTTGGCTTCCATATGTGGTTCTATTAAATATTGATATCTTGTATTCTTATTCATGTGGAACCGTGCAGTCACCTTGACCTGAATAATACCAACAGATGGCCCTTTCACGGGTTAACTAGTAAAAGGAGAAAACGTTTATTTGATTATTATTTGTGTTTTGAGTATTTTCGAGATTGCAAGGCTTGCAAAAAAGCTATATCTAGATTCTTTGGTGCCACCAAAGAAAGAGTTTGGCTCTTATGTCACGAGCAAATTAAAACTCATATCCAGGAAAGGAATCTAATGGTTATTATTGGCCTTTGCAATTAGCAGTGTCTAAACTAAAGGGGTCCACACCAGAATTTGCTTAGAATGATTGGTTTTGATTGTATTAAATTTAGTACACACCACTTTGCTTGACAAGAATATGGTGATTGGTTTGTCTTCAGTTTCTGCATGTGATAACTCTCCTCAGACATCAATGACATCAAATGAAACCTTAAAAGAATTGCCATATGAATAGTTCAATTATGAATCTGATTGATTATGAGATTTGTTATTCCTGGGCATGTGACTAAAATGGAACCATCATTGTAAAACGTTACTGTGAAATTTTAATTAGATTTACAGTCATTTGTTGTCATAAATTTTATTAAACATGAATCAATGACTAACTGTAGCAAACAGCCTTTTTCTTAGTTTTGATTATTAGCTAAGCACTTCTTGTTACCATTTATGCTGATAAATGAGAAGTCATGCATCTCTTGCCAAATATGTTTACTATATATTACTTTGGTGACATGTTCTTGTAAGTCAAGCTGAGAAGAATTTAGCTATGCAATCCTTTGGAGATTAATTATCTGTGATGAGATTCTATGCCTTTTATCCATCTCTTTAGTCCTTGTCATCCTGAGATGTACCATATATGATGGACTATATTCTTGTAAAAACTATATATTCTGAGTTGAATCAAGTGCTAATTTTGGAGTATACCACATTACCACCCCTTAAACTCAAAAGTAAACCAGAGAAAAAGTACTGATATTTCTGTTTGAAAGCTGGCAATCTGTAAAGTCTTAAATGTCTGTTGTATTTTTGTTTTGGGTAATACTAGATGTACCATTGTACACACCTATACACACCATTTAGCAACATAGAAAAATGTAAACATTAGCACAGAAATTTACATTTTTCTGTGCTAATGTTTATATTTTTCCGTGTTACTAAATGGTGTGTACATGTGTATACAATGGTACACATAGATTTATTCTTATGTTTTATATTCTTGAAAAGTCTTTGGTGCATGCAGAAATTGTCTGGATTCAAATGTTATGTTAATAAGCTCTTTCTCTGTATCCTGTTATATGTCACTTGTTTTTTTCTTCTAAATGATGATAATTATTGTGTTACTTGAACATGTTGAACAGATTTTGAAGACTCCATAGGAAGCCAATCAACACCATCTGTTCATAAGGGAATTCATTCTGCTGGGGTTCCTCGTGTTCCGAAGAAGCCAAAGCGCAAAAAGACTAAGTCGACGACGTCCTCTTCCGAGTCGCTATCTACTTCTTCAAGACAATTAAGAGCAGCAAAGTCAAAAGCTAAGCAGAGAGAGAGAGAAGCAGCAACAATTGCTCAAGTGTATCAGATTCAAGACTATGAAGATAGAGAAAAGGATTTGGCAATGTGAATAGCAAAACAGACTATGCCCTTTTTTTAATCAAGTTATCAGCAAAAAGCCTTAGGAAAACGGTGTTTAGCAAATCCTAATCACTGAGGGAGAACCAAATTAGTTGTCAAACACTAGGAAAATAAGAGTTGGAAATTGTGATTATCTTGGGGAGAATGGAACAATTGGGTGTTTAGTGTTTTACCATATGCAGGCCTTAAATTCACTAGTTTATAGTATTGTCCATTTTTCAGATTAAAATGAATAGACATGGCAAAAGTTTATTTACAAGATCACCATGGTGGTAATTATATTGATGATTCTTGTTGAGGTATTATAATTATAATTTTATCAGAACTATTCTATTATATCAGGTCACCGGTAGTTGTGTTAATGAAGCCAAATGACAAGCCCTGCTTCAAATCTTTGATAGATACTAATAAATTCATATGATGATCTTATCTGAGATTGAATTGTTTTTCTTCTATTAGCTTTTCCTCTTGTCTTGCTTTATTTCTTTAATGCTCCTTCTCTCTTTAGAGAGAGAGAAAGAGTTTTTTTTTTTTTTGTCATTGAGAGAGAGTTATCTTACACAAGACAACAACCTCCTTAACCTCAGCTTAAGAAAGTAGAAGAAGCCCAATATGCCTGGTTATAATTTTTCACAATTGAAAACACCCTTTTCGGCCTGTACTTTTTTATTTTGGATTTGACGCCCTTAATGAATCGAAACCCTAGAACGGCTCTTAAGCAATAAAAAAATGGGACAAATCGACTCTTGAAACCGACAAATCGACCATTGAAATCACTTGAGAATAGATTACAATGTGACATGTTAGAGATCGATTTGTTCACTTTTTTAATTGCTTAGGGGTTGCTCTAGGTTTCGATTGATATATTAAGGAGCGACAAATCCAAAACAAAAAAGCTCAAGGTCCGAAAATGGTGTTTAGTCAATTAAAAATGTGAATGGATTAATATAAAAAATAAAAAAAAAGAATGTGGAGGAATTTTTAGAGATAACAGTAGCAAATGAATTGGGGATACTCTCAATAATACACTGCCTTCAATGCTGAACTTTGGAGAATCAAGGCCTTCAAGCAGCTTGGAGCATGGGCTTAAAGAAACTTATCATGGAAAGTGATTCTAAAGCTATTATCCTCTTATAGTCTTATCAATAGCAATAAGGATCAAAGGAACCATCCTAATGCACTTATGAGAGACATCCACAATTTTAGAAAGAGGGATTCGGAAACCTCTTTTGTACGTAATTACAGAAAAGATAATAAATGTGCCGACTGAGGAGGGATAGCTTTGTCCTAAGTAGTTTCTTTTTTCTTGTTTTAGGTAAGACTCGAATTCAAGACCTCTTACAATAAGGAATATGGTAATATCATATGAACTAAGTTTATCAGCTCTATTCTCGAGTAGTTTGTAATTTTGTATGTAGTTTCTTTTTTTTGGGTTTCTACCCTTTTTTTTTAGTATTGACATATGAATTACCTTTCTCTTATATGTATACACGATAGAAAAATATGAGGTAAATAACTTATTTTTAGAAAAAAAGTTTGGTAATCATATTTTTTTCTTTTAGCTTTTATTTATATTTAATAATTACTGTTGTAATAAGTATATAATATTATATATAATAAATATGTAATTATAAATGTTACATTAAATAAGGTAATTTTTTATTATAATTATTTAACATTGCTCTTTGTGTAACTTGGTCTAACTAAGAGATTCTTTTCCATACATGTCCACTTCTTTTCCTCCCCTCTTCCTTTTCTCTCTTCTTTAACTAATGTGGATGATTTTTGTTGTGTTGAGATTAATTAGGTTAGATTTGTTAGGAAAAAAAATTTCTACATATAGTATTTCCTTACTTAGTGACCTGAAAAATGAGTTAAGTAATTCCTTTTCCGTATTTCAAACTTCATTAAAAAAATTTCAAAATAAAAGACTACAAAGACTAAAATAACCATAGCTTAATAAAGGTCAAATTAGTATATGCACCCGTAAGATGCACCGAAAATGTCTAATATTCTATATTTTGAAAAGTGAATAATTTTTTATATATTTGTGGCATAATTTTTTATTATAAATATTATGTGAATTATATCTACTATATATTAATGTTGTAATTATGCCATCAAGTATAATCACGTCAGAATTATTTTCTAAATGAATTATTCTTCATGTACACATATTTCTAAACACCAAGTCTTGAAGCTCACGCGCCCTGCTAATTACTCTCATCAAAACCCTCAGCTCAAACATGCGTTCCTCATTGCCGTAACAAACCCCAACTCCAAAATAGACACAAACTGCAACGATTTTTCAAAATCTGCTTCACAATTCTTCAATTGGAACAAGTGATCTTTCTTCTTCTTCTTCTTCTTCTTCGTCGTCGTCGTGGTGTTTCTTGTTATTTTTCTGCAGCTGATTCTTCTTTTGCGTTATCATGTAGGTACGGTGATGGCTGAAGGTAGTTCGAATCAATGCTGTAATTCTAAAACAGATCAGTTTGAGGAACAATTGGAGGTTCGAAAAATTCTAAATGCTCTCTATTCTTCTTTCCGTTTGCTTCTAAATGTGTTTTAATTCAACTGGAGGTTTGATTCTGAATGATTTTTAATTGAATTTGAGGTTTTATTGTGAATGATGTTTGATTCTGAATGAGATTTAATTAAATTTTAGGTTTGATACTGAATGATTTTTAATTCAATTTCATGTTTGATTCTAAATGAGGTTTAATTTATTTTTTGCTACGTTTTCCATTCGTTATACCTATAACATCTGTTTGTTTTAGTTTGAAATTCTGTTTGGTGAATGCTCTGTTTTGGTTATTACTAAGTTACATTATGTTTACAACTTCGGTTTGCTGTGGTTTTATTTTTCTATTCGATGATGTATTTATTTGTTTTTTGTTATGTTTTTTTGCAATTTTTGTGTAATGTTGATGAACAGTATGTCCCCAAGGTTGTGATGACTTTCCTAACTTGTGAAGCAGCCAATAATTTTTACAAAGAGTATGCTAAAAGAGGCGGATTTGCAACTAAAATCAGAAATTCAAATAAGAATAAAAAGACAGGTGAAATCAAGAATAAACTCATCACTTGTAACAGAGAGGGGAAAATGACATCTCACATACCTGAAGCTGAGAAGACTAATCCGATGTCTCCGGCAAACTATCCAGCAAGGATATATGTCTACATTCAGAAGAGTAATCAACAGTTTATTATTTCAAAGGTAGTTTTGGAGCATTCACATCCATGTTTCCCTGATCTAGCTGGGATGTTACCACAACATATGGGGCTCAATATGTATGTTCATCATGTCATTGAGAATAACGAACATGCAGGCATTAGACCAAGCAAAACTTATTAGTCACTTGTTATAGCAGCTGGGGGTCATCATGAACTGAATTTTATTGAGAATGATGTGAGAAATTATATTACTAGAGAGATTCGTAATGTTTCCGAAGAAGAAGATGCAAATGAACTAGGTAAATATTTCTTGAGAATGAAGGAGAACAATCTGAATTTCTTTTATGAGCTTATACTTGAGGATGACAATGCAATCAAAAATGCATTTTGGGCTGATGCAAGGAGCTGGGCTGCTTTCGAATATTTTGGTGATGTCATGTCATTTGACACAACTTACAATAAAAACAGGTGTGTGGAATTTCTTCTTGTCTTTTAAAGGAATTTTGTTCATTTATATTTTAATTTCTGTTCGGCTCTCTTGCTGTTTTATTCTTATGAAATTTTCATTTTAATTAGGTATGATTTGCTTTTTGCTTCCTTTGTTGGAGTGAATCATCATGGACATTCTATACTTCTTTGATGTGCTTCGATGAAGAATGAAGACACTCAATCATTTGAATGGCTATTTTATTGTTGGCTACGTTGCATGGGAAAGAAGTTTCCCAAAGGCATTATTACTGATCAATGTCCATCAATGCCAGCAGCCATTCAAGCTTGTATGCCAACAACAATTCATAGGTGGTGTATTTGGCACATTATGAAGAAGCTTCCTCAAAAATTGAATGGATACAAGGCACATATTGATATCGAACAAGGATTGAACCATCTTGTTTGGTCTTCTCTTTCTAAAGATGATTTTGAAAGGAATTGGAATGAGTTTATCATGAAGTATGGTCTAGAAGGGAATAAATGGCATCAAGGTAATCTTTTGATATGACTTTAAAGTTCTGTTTGATTTGATTTTAATATTCTGTTTGTATGATTATATTTTTCTGTTCTGATGTCCATGATGATTCTATTTCTTTTTGTTTTAAATAGAGCTTTTTGCAAAACGTTTTCTATGGGTCCCAATATATCTTGATATGCACTTTTGGGCTGGAATGCGAAGCACACAAAGAAGCGAGAGCATGAATGCTTTCTTTAATGAGTTTATTACTCGGAAGAGCTCGTTGGTGCAACTCATGAAGCAATATGATAACTGCCTTTGCAGTAAAGAACAAAAAGAAAGGGAAGCAGATGCTGCGGATGCTGATAGTGTTATACCTTGTGCGACAAAATCATCAATTGAAGCCCAATTTCTGCATGTACACCCAAGGAAAGTTCAAGGAAGTTCAAGCTCAATTTAGAGAAAAGATTAATTATACGGCAAAAGAAATTGATCGTGTTTTTGGAATTATTTGTTATGAAGTTTCAGTGCCGGTTTCAAAAAGCATTCAGAACAGGTTATTATCAATCTGATTTTATTTTTTATGTTTTGTTTAAATGCATTTATTTTTCTGTTCAGTTTGACTTTAATTTTCTGTTTGTACTTTCGGTTGCATGTTTAACAGCTATCAAGTAACATATAATTCAAGCTTGAATGAAGTGAAATGTTAATGTTTGTTGTTCGAATCAAGGGGGGTATTGTGTCGTCATTCTTTGATGGTGTTGAGCCATGAGCGAGTGGATCAGGTTTTTTCACAATATATTTTGGAACGTTGGAGTAAGACGGTGAAGAGGAACCATACAAACATCAGGAGCAGCTATGATGAACCAGTGTTGGATGAAAGAGGAAAGATATATAAATGATTGTTTTTCCGTTCTTTTGATATGTGTGAGTTTGGATAAGAAAGCAAGGGGATGGCTGCTATTCTTCACCGTGCATATGATAAAGCATATGTTGAAATGCAAGAATTTAAAGCCAAAGAGAAAGAAGGAAAAACTATCATAACACACAAAGATGGCTCTTTGAATGAGATGAATGAATTGCAAAGCCCAACACGTGTTCGATCAAAAGGTTGGGTTCAAATTTCGAAAAACAATTGATTTTTGTAATTTTTTATTTTTTAATTGTTTATATGTTAGATCAATAACCTTTTAGCAAATCTTTATTGACATGATTCAGGTATTAGTTTGATTAAAGAATATTTTTACTACTATATTACTAACGAGGAACATTTAGCAAAATTTTGATTTATTGATGAAGTACAAGAATACAATATATAATTCTTAGAGGTCAACACCTCTACCAATATTTTGTTTGTTACTTCTGATTTTTCTGTTCGATGGCTTAGCACATTTAAACTTTCAATTTTTATTTTAATAGCATTCCTTATTTATATGTTTTCTGTTTGTTTAATACCATGGTATTTTCCATTTACAATAAATTGAACAATAAGCACAAGAATTTGAACAATATATAACAAATATCCTATTATCAAATGTATCAAGAACATGATAAGTGTCTCAAAAGAACAAATCACCAGAATTTCTACACCATACTCAAAATATATGACAAATACCCTAATATCAAAGGTAACAAGAACATTTTAAGTGTTTCAAAAGAAAAAATCACTAGAAGTTGTACACCATACTCAAAATATATGACAAATATCCTATTATCTAAATTCAGCCCTTTAAATCTTCCGTCGATATTTGAAGAAACAGGCTCTGTAGTGCAGCTGAAGGTTTTTGAAATCTTATGGAGTTTGCCCCCTTTATTGCTTTATCTATATAGAGGTTTTCCTTGCTCAACATCATCCGCGATATCATCTCCCCTCTAAATCTTTGTAGGTCCTCCTACAATTTAAACAACAAAATTAGCATTGATAAACCAATAAGATTAAATATATGTAAAAGAAAACAACTTACTGTTGTCCAAACATCAATTGGATATGGATTGCTTGCATCAAGCTTTGTGGGATCCAAGACATCCATCCATTTCATCACAAATGTGCCACAATCATAGCTATTGGATAAAAGATTCAGACGAACAAAATTTAAAAGCACCATCAAACAGAATTTTAAACAGCAACAAACATAATTTTCAACATGTAGACAGATTAAATAAGAAACAAAACCAAAGAAAATTAAAAAGATTCATACTCATTTGGTTGTTGGTTAATCTCAATGTATCTTGAGAAAAGTGAGACTTGTCTTGGTCTAGTTTTTGTCTCTTTTGAAAGGAGTGAAGATGCTCCTGCATAGACCATAACTTGATCTATGATGTTTCCGTGACTAATTTACGAAGTATAATTAATATACTTAACAAATCTAACATGAATTACAGCAAAAACATTTTATATTTATGACTTACAGCAAACTTATTCATGTTTCTTCTGTCCGAGCTGGGGCAAGTTATGTTCTTTGAATCGATCACATAGAAGTGCTTATTTTTTACATCGAGAATGTGCATCCACCAATGCTCTTGATAAAGAACTGACGCAAATATCTGCAAAATAAAGAAGTCAAAGGAAAAAACAGAAAAGTTAAATAGGAAAAAGCAGAAAATTAATAAGGACCAAACAGAAAATTAAAGCTTACATATAGATGCGTTTGTAGTTTTTGTTTATCAACCAGCTTCATATGATACATATTTACACAATCTGTGATTAAAAATGGCCTATTTGTTGTTGGATTAGTAAATTTTTCCTTGAATTTTCCAAACATTGTAGTCTGCAAATAGAATTTGATAGTTTTAATATAAGCGAAATCAGAAATTAATAATTAAAACAGCTAAAGAAACTGAGTGATACCAATACAACTAGTGGCATTATGTACACTTCATTTTCAAATCTGTTGAGTAGCTCTCTGTTTAGAATCAAGGACATAATGGTGATCACCTGAATAAATAAAAGAATTAGTGTGGAAACATGATTGCAATGAAACACCTAGATTAGTTATGGTATACTTACTGTTATATCAATGTTTTTACCCTCCCTCATTGACATGAAATGAGATCTAGCACCTTCATAATACCAGTCACCTTTGAGCTTGAATATAATGTCATATTTGATTTCTTTTTTGTTAGACAACGTCCAGATCACACACTTTTGCTTTAAATATTCCGTGATATGATTTTGTTCTTGCATTGGCACTTGCACTGGTGCTGCAGGTGTTATAGGGTTATCAGTGTCTGGAAAATCATCCAGGTCATATAATTCTGCAGTTGATTTTGGTTGGCTGTTATCTATGCCAAGGTCAAAGGTTGGGGCATCGAAATCATCCCCCGTTGCAAAAACTGCAACAGCTTCAGCCTGTTTGCAAGTCTCAACCCAAGCACCTATAACTTCATCGTTTACAGCTCTGCAAACTTCTAGAATTGTTTGCATAACAGGTTCAGGTTTGGAAGCTTGAATATGAGCATGCTTGGAAGATTGGATTCGAGCTTCAGCTTCCTCGCAAGCTTGAACCTCTATTTCAGCCTCTATTCGTTCTTCAACCTCCTTGCAATGTTGGAGTTGAGCCTCAATCACATCTTGAGGTTCAGGTTCCAACTCTATTACAGTTTCAGGTTCAGGGATGTGATACGCTCTGATCTCGACAAGTGCACTGAATCGTACGCAAGTAATACCACGGTGAAGTGGGTATCGTTCCTACGAGGAATAAAGCACCCAATCAATACTATCTATTAATTATACTAATCAGATTTAAGAAAACTTGAAAGGAATGTCAATGAGTGAATTCGAATGAGAGCAATAAAACAGAGAACAGAAAATTACTTGATTAAATGTGATGGAATGAGATGTTAAGAGCTTCGGAGATGTTTTTCCCTTGAGGGCCAATGCATACACTCGATTTATAATTCTAGGATTTTAGAAATCAAGCACAACAAATCTAGTATAACCAAGTTCTAATCTCTTAGTAACTTAGTTTCTGTTTACCTAATCAAAAGCTAATCTCTTAGTCAATTAACTAAATAAATAGGTGAAGATCTAAATCAGATTCTAATTCTTATGAGTCTCAAAAGTGATCCTAGATTAGATTAAATGTCACTCTATCCAAACTAGTTCTAATCCAATTTTAACTCACAGAATTATAAGTTGCATAACAATTAACTTTACTATCTCTAGTTAGGCTTAATTGATTATGTGAATTAATTTCCAACTAGCATAAATCAATAGATCTCTCAATCTAATTAATTTAGCCCTAAACAAGTGAAGAACACCTCTCAGTGGTTCTAAACTATTGAGATGAAGAACAAAAAATTAAATCATGCATAAAAGATAACTGAAAATACCTCATGAATTAATAATCGAATGTACAAAGAGACTATCTCATGATGGGTGAACAGAGCTCCTCACCCTTAACAATGGAGTAGTTTAGCAATTCATGATGAAATCTAAACACTAGGAATGATGAAAAACGGATCTGTGCTGAGTGAATGACCCTAGGTGGTTAAATCACTCTTTTATACCTATCCTAATCTAAATTCAAATAAAAAATCTAATTTAAGTTAAATCATATCTAATCTTAATCCTAATCTTATCTTTTATGGTTACAAAGCTTTATCTTCTTTTCTAAGTCTTCAATCAATCTTCTCTTCAATCTTCCAATTTTGCCCTTGATTAGTGGATGGAATTGAGGCCTAATGACTTGGGATTGGATTGGTTTTGATGAGATTACTAGATATTGAAGTTTTGATTCCCACGTATGACTTTACTAGCTCACGTATGATGTGTAGCTTCTGCCCATTTGATGGCTTTGAGTCTTAATTCCCACGTATGACGTGGAGGGACTCACGTTTGACGTGGGTTCTCTGCCAATCCTGGAACTTGTTTCTTTCTTTCCCACGTATGACATGAAGGAGCTCACGTATAACGTGGGTTCACTGCCAAAGTTGGATCTATTAATCTTCATACCCACGTATGACGTGCAGGAGCTTACGTATCTCTGGACAATCATTCTTGTTTATTTCCTAATTCCACGTTTAACGTGGGGAGTTGGCGTTTAATGTGAGACTACTAGGCGTTCACTTTTGCTTCTTTTCATCCTCCTTTCTTCAATCTCTTTTAAGTGGTCTTTAATCACCTAAAACTCTTTGTAAATTTCTCTAAAACACAAACAAAACTCAAAAGAACATCAAGTTTGTTTGATTGACCAATAAATAGCAATAAATCACAAGGAATATCATGATAATCAAGAGGAATTTAAGTTAAAAACAACCAAAGATGCCCATGCATCAGGATGTGAGCTTGCAATTCAGGTTCAACTTGCGGTTCAGGGATATCAGCTTCATGTTGAGGGGTAGCACTGCATGAGGAAGAAACAGAGGTTAAAGAGTAAGAAACAAAAATTTAAAAAGAACCAAACAGAAATTTTAAATAGAAAAAAAGGCAGAAAGGAATAATTACTCATTCTGTTTTTCTATTGCTTTTCTTTTTCTTCTCTCTTGTTCAGCAAGTGTACAAATTTTTCTATTTCTTTTTTGTTCTTCGAGATGCATGGCTAGAGTTTGTTCTTTTGGTGGAGATATGTAAAAAAAAAAAGAATAGGGAAATAAAATAAAATGTTAAATAAGGCTTCAAAGAACACATATAGATATTGTGTTTATGTTTTAGTTACTTACTTTGGTTGTGCAGTTTGTTGTCTTTCTTGTCTTCTTGGTTCTTTCCTCCCTTTCTTTTCTTTGTCTTTCATATCTAGTAAGTTGAACAAACCACGTTACAACAATATTTTTTTGAAACGTTCAACAGATTTTTAAAGTAGAAACTTACACTACTCTCTCTTCAATTTTTTTTATCTTCTTTCTGTTTGTGCTTCTTCATTTCTGTAATTTCAGCAAAAAAAAGTTAGAAAGATATAGGATACTATTCAACAAAAATAAAACAATGATCATAATGTCAACTCACTCAGAATCAGATTCAGCTTCAGATTATGTTGTTTCATTTCTGTTTCTATTTCTGTTTCAGAATCAGATTCAGCTTCAGATTCCTCATTCTTTCCTTTTTGGTTGTTTTCTTTTCTTCTTTCTGTCTTTGCTTCCTCATTTTGGCTCTCTTTATCAGTTCCTAAATCAAAATATCATAACATAAATCATTTTAACCTACAAGAGCAGAAATCTAAAGCATAACAAACAGAATTTTTAAACAATCTTTTTTTTAGTTAAAGCATTATTTAACTTATTGTTGCATCGGTAGCTTCCAATCTCATCTTTTGTTTCAGGTTTTCACCAATCCAGTATCTGATCCATGGTGGCGGCATTTTTGGATGATTTATACTCTTCCCGAAATACCTCTCCTTGAAGTATATGATCATTAGGACAAAGTGGCAGCCCTTGACAGCTAGGAAGTTCTTCTCCTTAAACTCTTCTATTCCATTTACAAGAAAGTTGTTCACATGGTGAGCCCAATTCCTATGTTGTGTGTTTTCTATGTCTTGTATAACGGGAAGTTGTTTGGGGCTTATATTTGCAGTGGATGTTGGGTAGAGGAAGCTTTTTTGTATGAACAACCCAAATGCCCTCTTAAAGTGTCTTTTCTCGCTCTCTGTCTCAATTCTATAGTTTTGTACAATTTCTTGTACATACTTCAAGCTTTTCCCTTTGAACAAGTTTAGTGCTTCACCTTCTTCTTCATTGAAATCTTTTTCAATATCTTATATCCTTTTCTCAAAAAAGGCATCTCCTGCAAAAAATAAATAGAATTTATGTTAAGATATGAACAGGATGTGTTGAACATAATTATGTTAAGGGATGAACAAAATTTATGTTAAGGGAACAAACATGTTGAACTTAGTCCAAAGGCATGCCCAACCTTTTCAGACGTGATCCTAAAGTCTCCTACACTCGTGTATATTGTGTTATCAAACACATCATAGCATCTTACAAGTTCTATCAATAACTTGTGATTGATGTTAAATGTGGGAAGGTGTGCAAAAGCCCCCAACCCCATTTCGTTTATGAGTTGTTGTTTCTCTTTCGAAAGTTTATCGTATATGGTTCTGAACTTTTTTGGAGTGCATCTCGAATCACTCCGTTTCTGTAAAATGTGAAAAATTAGGTTATAATAATGTTTAAGAAAGAAAGAATAGGTTAGAGAACAATGTGCATCTCTTACATTAGGTCTTTTTGTTTCTTTCTTTGTATTTTCCTTCTTCTTCCCTTTTGATGTTGGTTTGTGCACTTGTTTTTTCTCCATGTTATCTGTAATGATGAAAGAATAAATTAGCAAACCAATAGCAAATGAAATAAACAGATTTTTAAAACATAATAAACTGAACTAATTTATAGCAACAAACAAAATTTTTCTTATTGATCAAACAGAATTTTTCTATGACATGAGAACCAGATGTTGATGATGACATAATTTATTTAGTATAACATCTCAAAAACTACAAACAAATCTAATTAAAAGTAAAATGCATATTGTAATTTGAGACGAGTTACATTGGATGACAAATCCTTTTTCAGATTTCTATTTTTTCTCATCATATCATTGATTATGAATTCATGGATTATGAAAATATAAGAAAAAGAAATTACTAAACAAACTTAGATCCTAAATTTTGCAACTCCAGGATCTCACTCCTAAAATGTGTGTAAAGTTCAATCAATCTACTTACATTGAAACATTTATGAAATGAGATTCTAAATACTATCCTAATTATCCTCTTAAACATCTTCCTAATCATTACGCTCCTAATTCCTAAAGATGAATTCAATTAACTATAGATTAATGCATAAAATTAATTCTCATCAATTAACTAATAATTAATATAATTAAAGCTGAAGAATAAGATTTGTGTTTTACTCTTAGATCCAACAGAGGGTGATGATTTCTCATATTAATATATCTGCAAATTCTTTTTTGTTGCTTCTTTCTATTCTTGAACAAAAGCAACACAAGTGCTACAAGAAACCCAATAACGATGCCACCAATTACAATTCCCCCAACAATGAATCCACTTGGCAATTCGAACCCTGACTGCTTATCAATAACTACTTGAAAAAATTAGTAAATCACCCACATAAAGAAAGCATTTCAACAATCATACAAAATAGCATTTCATCAATCATTTCATCAAGACCAAACAGAATCACACACATAAAGAAAGCATTTCATCAGTAAATCACACACATAAAGAAAGCATTTCATACAAAATAGCATTTCATCAATCATTTCATCAAGACCGAATAGAATTTCATATACATTTTCTATTTTTTAGGTTTTAATCAGTTTTCAATATGCAGCAAGAGATAATCATGCAATATCGAACAAAATTCTAAAGGATAATGAACGGAAATCAAAAGAACAACCAATAGCGTTTCATCAATCATATTCATCAAAACCTAATTACTTTAAACAGAAAACCTAAATATTCAAAACCTAAATGTCAAGTGTATTACCTTTTCTAAGCTTGATTTAGTGGAATGTTGCTCAATCGAACGAGTTTTGCTGCTCGAGTGAACGAGGTTTCTGATTCTGCTCGTTTGAATGAGGAAGCAGGTTCGAAGGAGGTCGTGATTCTGCTCGTTTGAAGAACTCTTTTCTATTCTCAAGATCGATTGAAAGTGCTCGATTCCTCTTCTTGGTGCTTTGATTGAAGTAGTTCTTCGATTGTGGAAGAATTTGGGGAAATGGAGGAGAATGAGTGAAACGGTTACTGATTGTGTAGGTTTCGATTTCTAGGGTTCAATTTGTGGTGAGTGTGTGGGTTTTGATTGCTCTTCTGCTTGAATGAAATTGTTACTAAAGTGAGAGAACGTATGAGTAAGATGTGTGGCGCGTTTGGTATGTAGGTTCAGGGAGCGTGTATTACACGCGCCTGAGTGAGAGTGTGGAAAGTATACTTGGTTAACTTGGTTAGGTGTACACCTAGCATCATTGTTTCTAAATATATGAAATAAAAAATTTTAGTATGTTAATAATTATTGTTGTAATAAATGTATAATATTATATATAATAAATAGGTAATGAATTAATCTAAGTTTATCATTGTACACCTCGTACATTCCATTTATAACAAGGAAAAATGTAAATATTATGTGATATTTACATTTTTCCGTATTGTAAATGAAATGTACGAATGTATATAATGGTACATGTTGTCCAAATATCCAATACAAGGACAATATTTAAGTAACACTAACACAATGGCAACAACAATAATAGGCAAGTAAATCAACCAAATCAATAACAAGCACACACCAATATTTTTAGTGTGGAAAACCTCCTCAATGTGAGAAGTAAATCCACGGGTCGTCCAGACCAATGAAATAACTCCAATACAATCAAATATGAGAAAAAAAAGAGTCACAAAATATAGCACAACTCGTGCATACAACCAGCCAAAGCACCAAAGTAACCAGAGTTATAAAATGAGAATGAAGAAGATCAAATATCAAAAACAGGGGCTTCAGTTTGAGCTCAATTTCTCCATTCACAGAAATTCAAACAAAATTTCCACCATTCAAAATAAAAAACCAGATGAAGCGAACATGTTGTTCAAATTTCAAGCCAATCCAACAATGAATGAGTAAAAAATTGGTGATTGAAAATGTTGCTGTACCAAAAAAATGAAAATGAAGTTTTTTTCTTCTTCCCTAAAATTTGATATGTGTATTAGTGGGTGTCTCACACCCTAAATGAGTTGGACTTGGACCTCACATAGGAGAGAAACAAACCCATTAAATCTCCCCATTCTCGACTAGGTGGAGGGCATCGCCATCCCAACGATCAAACAACATGTCTCAAGTTTTCCTCTTGACAATACTTTTGTCCATATCAACACCATTATCATCAATGTGGACTTTCTCAAATTCCAACAACTTGGAATTCAACACATCTTCTATCAAATAATACCTAACATCAATGTTCTTAGAACTTGCATGAAAAGTAGATTCTTAGCAAGATGAATAGCACTTTGACTGTCACAAAACAACACATAATGGTCTTGCTTGAAACCAAGTTCTCTGAAGAATTTTTTCATCCACAACAACTCTTTACACGCTTCAGTTGGTGCAATAAACTCTGCCTTTGTAGTAGAAAGTGCAACGCACTACTATAGCCTTGACCGTCATGGAACTGTTAGTCAATAAGCACGAATACTCAAGAGGGAGGTGAATTGAGTATCTATACAGCAATGATAAATTTTCACGGAAGTATAAATATTTAAGAACTAAGAACAACACAAGTATTTGTACTAGTATTTTTTCAAGGGACTAAGCCAATTCTTAGCCACTTATAAGGAGCTTTTAGTTTCCAAGAGTACTTGATATAAATTTAAATGACTTGAAAATAAATAACGAAATTGTAAAAGATAAGGGATAGAAATTGATACACAAGATTTATAGTGGTTCGACGCAACTCTTGCCTACGTCCACTCTTTCTCAATCGCTATTGAGAAGTTCAAGTGTCACCAAGCTTCAAGGTGCTTGATAAACCGTTTACAATCTTGAGCCTTAGATTCTAACACCTCACCATCTTACAATAAACCACTCCACTCGAAGTAATCTCAACTTCAAGAATTTCA
>JASCZI010242008.1:1113-19686 GCA_036250425.1 Stylosanthes scabra | reverse complement strand
CAAATGATAAAAGAACCAATCTTTTATCTTACAAAAGAAGTAAACCAAACTTGGTTGCTCTCAAAGAAGAGTAGATGATTACAATTGAAGAACTATGAACCAAATGCATTTATCTCTCAATTTTGTGCATAAATCACTTTGAAAAAGATATGAAATGGAAGTATAATAACAAGAATACTTAGAATTGATGTTGTATGTGAAATAAGGCTCAAATCTATCAATTTATAGACTTCTCAAACCTTAGAGACGTTGGGGAGTAAGTGGGATTGAGCCATTTTGTCAAAACTAGCCGTTATCAGTGTTTTCAGCACTCTGGAATCGATTCTAGCATGTCAGAATTGATTCTGCTACTAGCCGTTGCAAAATTTCAAAATTTTGCACCTCAGAATCGATTCGGGGTATTTTGTAGCTCAAACGACGCATCAACTATGACTATTGCATACCGATCTGAAGCCCCAGACGTTAGCTTTCTAACGCAACAAGAACTGTATCATTTGGACCTCTTTGGCTCAAGTCATCATCACTTTAGTGCATAATGGTCAAAATTGACAACATGCACCATTGTGAGAAACCAACGCATATGCGTGCTACAGAAACTTTTCAAAAACGTTTTTAGCTAGCGTTTTGACAAAGCATTTTGATCTAAAACATATTCTATCAAAATATCCATAAAACATAATCTTTAAAACATTTTCAAGTGTGTGTGAGAGAGAGATAATAAGTTTGGTTCTTAACAAGAAGTTTGCCTAAATCCTAAGATACTAAACCGTCTTCAAAGCTTGCGGATACGTCTTCTTGTCTTGTTGTTTGCTTTCAACTCTTTTCCTTAACTTCAACGTTTGTCATTCATCAAAACCTAATCAAATGAACTTATGCATATTGTAACATGGTTAACAATTTCCCCCTTTTTGATAATGACAAACATTTTGAGGATATAAACATTTAGTTGTAACACATTGCAAAAGTTCCCCTTGAACTTATGCATTATTCCCCCTAAAAAGGTGTATACCATTTTTCATATAAGCAAAGAAACAAATCTATTTTTAAAGCAACATATTTTCTTAAAACATGTATTTTTCTTCTTTTGGAAACAATATATCCTCAAAACATTCATTTTCCCCCTTTGTCATTAGCAAAAAGAAAAGAAGAGGATATTCAAATCAAATATGTTTCCCCTTTTGACATTGATATCATAAGATGTATGAAGCATAGAGAATAAGAATGTCTTAATAGGTGTACCAAGCCTATTTAAGTCATTCATCAAAACAAACCTATTCGAGCTTCTTTGATGCCACTTGTTACTGATCATAGTTATCCTTGCTATGTCACTTGTCACTTGATATCACTTCATAACTTTAATCTTCCCCCTTAATTTTGCAAATCCATAGATATGTCTTGTTATGACTTTTTATTCGTCTTACTCTTGAAGAGATTATTGAATTTGCTTATTTGAGGAAAAATACCTACAAAACAATTAAAATTGTATTTTTGGTACCCACATAAATTTGGGTCCTTGGGGGTTAGAATGAGTAAAGTGTCCATATGAATCAAATCCCATGTTTTGGCTATGATAACTCATATGCCTAATCTTTGTAAAACAAACCAATGCAATATGTCCTATTTTGTAGCAATAATGACATGTTATATGAGGATTATGCATTTTAGGCATTTGTCTATATGGTTGCCTAATTGGTTGTCTAAATGCATTTTGATTATAGTTTCTAAATGATGCATGTTTTGGTGATTTCCTATTAGATTGATATCTAACCTTATAAGCCTTTTGAGCTTGAGGTTATCTAATAGGTTTCCTAATCTTTTTATGCTCATATTTAGAAGTACTAGCTTTGTTTATATCATAACCAACATATTTTCCATCATTAGCATGTTTTTGGCTACTTAGAATCCTATCTAAGTTCTTAGAAGATTCATTAAACTTAGCTAAACTAGTTTTTAATCTATCTATTTCATGAATATGCAATTTACAAGATTCACATGGATCATTATTAGAAGGATCTTTAGATTTCTCAAGAGTTTTATTTTGATTTTTCAAACTCGCATTTTCTTTTTGTAATTCCGCAACAAATTTCTTTGTAACAGAATTTTCTTGAGCAACCTTCACAAATTCTTCTAATAATTTATCATATACTTCTTCTAATTCATTTTGAGAGAAGTCGGAATCACTTACCTCAACTTCGTTTGCCATGGGACAAATGTTGGCTTCTTCGCCTTCATCGGAGGAGGTTGATGAATTGTCTTCGTCTTCCCATGAAATATATGCCTTATTCTTCTTCTTGTATTTCTTCTCCTTTTGATTATTTTGGCAATTTGGTTTGATATGCCCATATTCTCCGCATTCGTAGCACTTCGGTGGTTTGCTCTTGTTCTTTAAATTCTTGATCTTTCTTTGTGCGAACTTATTAAATTCCCTTAATAGGAATTCGAATCCTTCAATTTGATCTTCCGATTCTTCATCATCATCATCTTCTTCATCATTGTTTTCATCACTTTCTTCATCGTGTGATGAAACTTTAAGAGCAAGGCTTTTCTTCTTGGGCTCTCCATATTGAGAATCAAGAATAGTCATTTCATAAGTTAGAAGATTACCTCTAAGTTGATCAAATGTGAGCATGCCACTTTGATATTGGACTCCTTCTTGAATAGCACTTACTTTCGAAATCCACTTGGAACTTAGACTTCGAAGTATTTTGATGATGATATCACGCTCGGGAATTTTCTTTCCAAGCATGTTTAACCCATTAAAGATTTTGGAATATCTTTCAAGGGCTTCTTCAATCCTTTCTTCCTCCTTCATTTTGTAATTCTCATATTCATGAACTAATTGACTTACTTTTGATTCTTTCACATGATCGGTTCCTTCGTATGTGACTTCAAGCTTGTCCCATATCTCTTTTGCGGTTTCGCAAGTAGAGATCTTCATGTAGTCATTTTCATTGAGTGCACAATGAATGAAGTTGATGTCTTTGTCGTTGAGTGACATCTTCTTCCAATCATCATCATTGAACTCACTCTCGAGTTTTGGAATTTCAATGTCGGTTGACACTCCTCCAACTTTGGTAGTGCTTTTCTTCATTGGAACATGATTTCCTTGTTCGACAACTTTCCAAATTCTTACGTCTTGTGCACGAATCCAAATCCCCATTTTATTTTTCCAATAGGAATAGTTAGTTCCATTGAAAAGAGGTGGACGAAAGGTTAAATGTCCTTCCCTTGTATAGATGTTGTAGTTGTAACTCGTGCTTGGCCCGTCCATGATCGTTCCTCTTAAACTGTTAAGTCTATCTAAGAGTATAGCTCTTGATACCAATTGTTAGTCAATAAACACGGATACCCAAGAGGGGGGTGAATTGAGTATCTATACAACAATGATAAATTTTCGCGGAAGTATAAATATTTAAGAACTAAGAACAACACAAGTATTTGTACTAGTATTTTTCCAAGGAACTAAGCCAATTCTTAGCCACTTATAAGGAGCTTTTAGTTTCCAAGAGTACTTGATATAAATTTAAATGACTTGAAAATAAATAACGAAATTGTAAAAGATAAGGGATAGAAATTGATACACAAGATTTATAGTGGTTCGGCGCAACTCTTGCCTACGTCCACTCTTTCTCAATCGTTATTGAGAAGTTCAACTGACACCAAGCTTCAAGGTGCTTGATAAACCGTTTACAATCTTGAGCCTTAGATTCTAACACCTCACGATCTTACAATAAACCACTCCACTCGAAGTAATCCCAACTTCAAGAATTTCCTTGAGTGTTTATCTAATCGACTATAGTGTTTATATCTCTCAACTCAAATGATAAAAGAACCAATCTTTTATCTTACAAAAGAAGTAAACCAAACTTGGTTGCTCTCAAAGAAGAGTAGATGATTACAATTGAAGAACTATGAACCAAATGTGTTTATCTTTCAATTTTGTGCATAAATCACTTTGAAAGAGATATGAAATGGAAGTATAATAACAAGAATACTTAGAATAGATGTTGTATGTGAAATAAGGCTCAAAACTATCAATTTATAGACTTCCCAAACCTTAGAGACGTTGGGGAGTAAGTGGGATGGAGCCATTTTGTCAAAACTAGCCGTTATGAGTGTTTTCAGCACTCTAGAATCGATTCCAGCATCTCAGAATCGATTCTGGCTTACGCCGATCCTCTGAATAGATTCTGGAATCGATTCTCGGTATTTTGTGGCCCAAACGACACGTCAACTATGGACTATTGCATACCGATCTGAAGCCCCAGACGTTAGCTTTCTAACGCAACAAGAACTGCATCATTTGACCTCTGTAGCTAATTTATCATCACTTTAGTGCACAAAGGTCAAGATTGACAGTATGCACTATTGTGAGAAACCAACGCATATGCGTGCTACAGAAACTTTTCAAAAACGTTTTTAACTAGCGTTTTGACAAAGCATTTTGATCTAAAACATATTATATCAAAATATCCATAAAACATAATCTTTAAAACATTTTCAAGTGTGTGTGTAAGAGAGATAATAAGTTTGGTTCTTAACAAGAAGTTCGCCTAAATCCTAAGATACTAAACCGTCTTCAAAGCTTGCGGATACGTCTTCTTGTCTTGTTGCTTGCTTTCAACGCTTATCGTCAACTTCAATGTTTGTCATTCATCAAAACCTAATCAAATGAACTTATACATATTGTAACATGGTTAACAGAAACAGCTCCCCCTGTAAACTTGACCAAATAATCTGAATCAGTAAAGCCAACTAGCAAAGGTTTCTCACCACCAAAAATAAAACTCAAGTGAGTTGTACCTTTGAGATATTTCAAAATTCATTTAACAGCATTCCAATGTTCTTTACCTGGATTTCAGAGAAAACGACTCACAATCCCTACAACTCTTTACACGCTTCAGTTGGTGCAATAAATTCTACATCTGTAGTAGAAAGTGCAACGCACTACTGTAGCCTTGACTACCATGAAACAGCTCCTCCTGCATACTTGACCAAATAACCTGAAGTAGACTTTCGAGAATCAACATCTCCTGCCATGTCTGAATCGGTAAAGCCAACTAGCAAAGGTTTCTCACCACTAAAACTCAAACTCAAGTGAGTTGTACCTTTGAGATATTTCAAAATTCATTTAACAGCATTCCAATATTCTTTACCTGGATTTGAGAGAAAACGACTCACAATCCCAACCGCATGAGCAATGTCTGGTCTAGTGCACACCATAGCATACATCAAGCTTCCAACAACTGAGGCATAAGGAACTTCATCCATTTCCTGTTTCTCCTTGTCAGTAGTTAGACACTGTTTTGCACTCAACTTAAAATGAGGAGCAAGAGGACTAGTAATACATTTGGCGTTACTCATGCCAAACCTTTAAATCGCCATATTTATATACCTCTCTTGTGACAAATAAAGTTTTCTGAAATTTCTATAACAAGAAATTGACACGCCCAAAATCTGCTTGGCATGACCCGTGTCTTTTATAGCAAAGAAATTGTTCAACTGTCTCTTCAGCTCATTAATCCTAGAAGTATTCCTTCCAACAATTAACATATCATCCACATAAAGCAAAAAAAATGATAAAATCATTATCAGAAACTTTTTTCACAAATACATAATGATCTGAAATACTCTTGTGGTAACCATACTCCCCCATAACGGATTCAAACTTCCTGTACCATTGCCTTGAAGCTTGCTTCAACCCATAAAGACTCTTCTTAAGCTTGCACACGAAATCTTCCTTTCCTTTAATGAAAAATCCTCTGGTTTCTCCATATAGATTTCCTTGTCCAAGTCACCATGAAGAAAAGTTGTCTTTACATCCATTTGCTCAATCTCCAAATCAAAGGAAGCTGCTGAACCAAGCACAACACAAATGGATTACATCTTCGCAACAGGAGAAAAAATCTTCTCATAATCAACACGTTTTCTATGGCTAAATCCTTTAACAACCAATCTAGCTTTAAATCGAGGATTAGAACTGTGTTCTTCATTTTTTATTCGAAATACCCACTTGTTCTTCAAGGCTCTCATGCCCTTAAGTAACTTCACCAACTCTTAGGAACATTCTCAAACAAAGACTTTATTTCTTCTTGCATAGGTTCTAGTTATCGAGCTTCGCTTCCATCCTCAATAACCTCTCCATAGTATTCAAGTTCTTCCCCATCAGCCAACAAAACAAGCTCATGTTACTGAATTTAGCCTGAACCTCAAATAATCTATATACATGATGATGATGTTAATTTTTTTTAGCCATGGATTATATATTAAAATACAATATATACACGGTTAATGAACATAATTACGAGACAATCTTACGCTAATGTGGCCCTAACACGTCAGCAACTACGCCAGCATAGAATTGCCACATTATATTCAGGGATATAATTGAAAGGGATAAGTACTCTTTATACCCAAAAGATTATAGCAAAAAATCTTGTTTGTCACAATCGTTTTTATTTTCTCAAAGTTCCCACAAAAGTTTTGAAAATACACTAAAAATACCAAAATAAAAATCTTTTGACAAAAATACCCATATGCCTTTATGAACGTTTTCTTTTTTTATTTCACAACCTAACATTTTAACTTTCATAATTTAATTAATTAATTAATCTTACACAACATTACTATTTCTTCTTCTTTTTCCTCACTCTCACCACTCCCAACTACTCCAGAGCCACCATTACCATCACCCTTCTTCTTCTTGTCATTCTCTCATGTCCATCAACATGTCTAACAAACAACCTAATTTACTAACCTCATGAAACTCAAAACACACACCACTCCTTCTGTTTCTTCCACGATTGAAACCAAATCCCAAAGCTTTCTAATTGAATCAAACACCCAAAATAAATCAAATCTTCACAAACTAATAACAAGAAACTAGTAAATTGCTTAAGCCAATCATGAGTTCTCTGAATCTCAACATAAATTTCCTCTTCCATCAGGTCACCATATTCAGATCCCCAACTTTCCATGATTGGATGTTGACCCAATTGAAAATTCAAATGAATCTCAATTCCATATAACCAGTGAAATGAGGATTTTAGTGAATTGTGATTGAAAATCTGAAAGAGTGATAAAGGTTGAAACTTTAGCATGCCCGAGTCAAAACGCATAAAAAAATTTTGAAATTGAAAGGGAAGGGTAAGTGAAATCAGTACCAGAGGAGCACCGAATAATAGTGGAAGTGTGTTTCTGTTTTAAATCAAAGCAAGAGAAGGAGGAAGTTACAGAAATAGTGTTCCTTGAAGGTGAGAGTGCGATGGTGATGGTGATGGTGATGATGATGATGATGATGGAATTGTTGGGTGCAAATTAAAATACCAATGAAGATGTTCTCAAAGGTAAAAATATAGAAAGAGATAAACTGTCACGGCTTTATGATTTGGGTTGTGCTGGGAGGCTTTATGATTTAAGTTGTGCTGGGATTATGGTGGTAACGGCAGTAGGTGGCAGTAGGGTGGTGGTGATTGTGAATAGTGATTAATAGAATTTTTATTTTTCTTAAATAACTTAAATTTTAATTATTAAAATAAATACATAATTAAAGAGAACTAAAATGACTAACTGTCATTAATGAATAATAATAGTGGGGCAAAATTGTCAATATGTTTTTTTATTCATAATGAAAATCTTTATGGCAACTTTGAGAGAATAAAAACGTTTGTGACAAACAAGATTTTTGGCACAAACCTTTTGGGCATAAAGAATATTTATCCCTAATTGAAATTTTTTTAAACGTTTGAGATAAAGTTGAAATAAAGATAAAATTGAAATAAAATATAAACATTAGGAATAAAACTTCTTAATAATATTTTTTCTAACAAAAATCACATTAATAAAATTCTTAAAATGTTTCACTTTTTATGAGGACTGACTTTGATACAATAATCTCTATTTTAATTTAAAAGATGTAAAATTGATATATACGTCTTAATGGTGTTATTTATATGATTTATGTTTAGAAAATACTTACTTAAATATTGGATCATATTTCTATGCGTAATATTTAATTCCTAACATTTTGTTTTATTTTAATTTTATTCCTAACATTTTGTTTCAATTTTAGCTATAGCATTTTAAAAAATTGTAATTATACATCTAGTCTAAATATGATGTGGCAATCCTATGTTGACATGACACTGACATATCAACTATTATTAGTTAACGGTATTAACTCTCAATGGTATAATTAAGACTTATTTAAAATGTTAGAAACAAAATTAAAATAAATTAAACGTTACGGATATTTTTATAATATTTGAATGCGCTAAGGACAAATATTATATTCTTTTAAATTTTAAAAACAACTCGTTAATCACGTTTTCCTTTTATGAAAATAAAAAAAAATTGACAACTCATTTTTTTTTAAATTTCACACTAAATCAATTCGTAAGTCGCAAATTGTGTTGGGTGAATTTTTTTGAAAATTTCACCTATTGAAACTAGTAAGTAACGAATCGTGATTAACATTTTTAAAATTTTCAAAAATTATAATTCATACATTACAAATTGTATAATTTAATTATTAAATGGAATTAAGTAATTTGTTAGTATCGAATTTATCTGCCTCTTCTCGGTAACCATATTTATTTCATTCACCAAAACACCCCATATTTCACAAAATTACCAATTTTATTTTCCCAATATTTTAAAAAATTAGCCTCATCTCGAGTTTTACAGGATTACAGACTTGAAGAATGTGACATATGTGACATTGAATTCCTTTTCATATAGTGTTCCACTTATGAAAAACGCAATATAAGGTGTAGCGTGTGATATGAGTGTGTGTTGTAAAGGACATGACACAGGTCTTTTGTTGAGTTCTATTGCATGGATTGTATTTACACCGACTACTTCACTCACCATGCGTTAAAACTTGAAAACTTTTCTCTTTTTGTTTTCTCAATTAATTATTACTATTGCTATTGTAATTGCATTTTTCCTTTCAGTAATAACGTTTTACATTATCAACTCTCTTTTTCTTAGAGCAAATTTTGAGTGTTTATACTGTCTATTTCACTCATTAAGCGTTAAAACTTGAAAACTTTTTTCCTTTTATTTTTCAATTAATTATTACTATTACTATTATAGTTACATTTTTCCTTTCTTTCGTCAGTAATAACGTTTTACATTATCAACTCTCTTTTTCTTAGAGCAAACGTTTGGCTGTTTACACTGACTATTTCGCTCATTCGCTCACCGAGCGTTAAAACTTGAAAACTTTTTCCTTTTTGTTTTTCAATTAATTATTACTATTACTATTATAGTTGCATTTTTCCTTTCTTTCCTAAGTGATAACGTTTTACATTATCAACTCTCTTTTTCTTAGAACAAACGTTCGAGTGTTTACACTAACTACTTCATTCGGCGATTGTTAAAACTTGAAAACTTTTTCTTTTTTGTTTTTCAGTTAATCCCCCACTATATAAAAAGGGAGTAGTAATAAGTTAGTTACTTAACAAGTGTCACTATATGAAAAAAAAAGTAGTAGTAGGTTAGTTATTTGACAAGTGTCGTTATATGAAAAAAATAATAATATGTTAGTTATTTGATGAATGTCTTACTTTAATAGTTAACAAGTGTCCAATTTAATGAATAGACATAAATACCCATAAAAGGTAATATAATTTTTTTTTAAAATAATTAAAAATTTCATTAAACTTTATTTATTTTTATTTCATATTCCTACAATTTCGGACACCAAAAAAAAATATTCCTACAATTTCAACTATACAAAAAGAGAATAGTAATAGCAGATTAGTTGCTTGACAAAGTGTCTAACTTTAATGATTGACAAGAATCTAATTTAATAAATTAACATTAATATCATGAAAATTAATATAAAAATTTAAAAAAATAGCTAAAAAGATTATTACACTTTATCTATTTCGTTCTATTTTGATATTAATATTATGAGTAAAATAAAACATATATATCATTATATTATTGAATTTTATAACTTAGCATGATAAAATAATTTACCACAATAACTAACGTAAAATAAGAATACTAATCATTCATTACTCATGCAACGCGAGGGTTGTATCTTAACAAGACATGACAAGTCTATCACTGATCTTAAGTATTTTACTTTTTCAGATAATATCGTAAAAAAAAAATTAAAATAAATATACGCGCGGAAAATACTCTAATTACTATTATAGTTGCATTTTTCCTTTCTTTTGGCAGCAATAACATTTTACTCTATTAACTCTCTTTTTCTTAGAGAAAAGTTTGATAGTCATGATTTTTTTACCACGCACACTCACATAACACGCTACACCTCATGTTTTGTTCTTCATGAGTGGTACACCACATGGAAAGGAATTTGATGCCTCATATGTCACATTCTTCGAGCCTACAACAGTGTGGAGCTCAAGATGTAGCTAACTTTTTAAAATATTGGGGTAATAAGATTGGTGATTTTGTCAAGTATGGGGTATTATGATGAATGGAAGAAATATGATTACTGTGAAGGGGCATATAGATTCGGTACTAACAAATTTACTTAATTCCATTTAATTAACTCGATTTACATAATTTTAAATTCCAACTATCCATGGTTTTAACTATGTTCTAGATTACTTCTACTTAAATTTAAATTCTTTTCGTTAAACAAACTATTTTTAAAAAAATTTCCACGATATTTTTCAACTGAATAAGTGTATCAATTCGCTGTGAATTTAAAGTTTATTAAGTTTGTTACTAATCAATGAATTATTGCACGCATAAAGTGAAATTCGAACTACTAATATTTATTTAAGCAAACTAACAAACTAACCAATACACTAACTCAACTTAGTTCCATAAAAAGCTAACTACAGCATGCCAACGTTTCTGATGCGATGATAGCAAATCTCCTCCGGGTTTTGGGATCTTGCATTGATGAATAGATTAGATGACACGATCTTTTTTTTTTTTTGGACAAAGACCGGATCTTTTTTTTTACTTCACTTTTTCTAATGCAAAAGGCATTCATATGGTTGGGTTCTTTGTGTGACCAATTCTCTAAGTTCTTTTATATTATTTTGTCCAATTAAGTTGAACCAATCTATTAATTTTTATATCAAATAAAAAATTATTTCGATATTAATTAGTATAACAAACTAATACATAAATAATTTTTTATCGAATATTGAAATGGTTTTCAATTTGTCATAGAAATAAATGATTTGGTTGGCAAAATAGGTGTACGCCTAGAATTATTAAATTTTTAATTTACCTTTCAAGCACCTGAACATTAAATGGAGTTCAGATTCGCAGTGAATTAGTCTTCGGTCCGACAGATTAGGGAATATCATAGGAAATCAAAATTTATTAGCTTTTGTATCTTTGAAATCAATGATTGCCTATGCCTTTTTTGATAAATTATGCATCAAATTTTTAGGTAGTATTTGTTTAGGGAGACTGGATTAGAGAAACTGAGATATTGAAACTTAATATCATGTTTTGTGAGTAGAAACTGAAACTAAAATGGTAAAATTTCAGTTTTTTGCCTCCAAAATTTCAATTTTCTTATTACTTCTAGAAAACAAAGACACAAAGGGACAGAAATTAAAACTTTAATAATTTTTTTTATTCAAATACATTTACTCAATATTAAAGTTTTTAATATTAATTTTTATATATTTTTTACCGACTTAATTCGATCTCCCCGTTTTTATTTCATTGAAAATTTTAAACCAAATATAACAACAAATTTAATTCAGATGAGTCTTTGGGTCTCTATCTCCCTCCCAAACTCAACCTTAGGTATCAAAGGAAACACCTCTTTACGTACTTGTTTCGGAAAAGTTTCAACAACGTTAAATTCTTTTTGTCCTTCTGCTGGCTTCCTCATTACTCTGGTGTGAGAAAATAAGATTCTTTATTTAATGTATTTAATTTCTTTACATGATTGCTTTTAAATCAAAGACCATTTTATTCATTGGTTCGTAAATTCTGCATTGTTTTTTGGCCTCACACACAAATATTTAGTGCGTTTTGACTCTGGAGGCTTGATAAATTGCAGAATATACGTAAACGGCATGAGAACACATACACTATAAATAATGCAGCAACCCTCAGAAACTTATATATTCTTTATTTGATGGGCAACAACATTTCCTGATATGTCAAATTAAATTACCATTCCCTGATAAACCACACTTCCTCAGGTAGTGATTCTTTTCTAAGGAACATTCTAGAGAATCAAGATTTTGAGGTCGACACCGACAGCAGCAACACCAACATGCAACAACCTCCTTCCGGCTACTGTGGCGACCGCTGCAAGAAGAGGCGCTACCAGCGCCACACACCGCATCAGATACAAGAGATGGAAACGTACGTAGGGCTTTAACTTTCTGTTCCATTGCATCATTAATTTGGATAAGAGCTACATTAAGCAAAAAAATTAATTCTTGTCCTGTTTTTATTTTTATTTTTTTGGTTTAAATGCATGAATTTAGGTTCTTCAAGATGTGCCCTCACCCAGATGAGCAGCAAAGGATAGAACTTGGTAATGTTTTGGGGTTAGACCATTCGCAAATCAAGTTTTGGTTCCAGAACAAGCGAACCCAACTCAAGGTAATTATTATAATAACTTTCTAGTTTCTACATGCATGATTCTTTATGGTGATAATGGGTAAGGTGGTGTATGTATATACATGTAGCATCAATACGAACGCAGCGAGAATCTTGCACTGAAGAATGAGAATGAAGAGCTTCGAGCTGAAAACAAGAGCTACAAGGAGTACCTAAGTAATATAATATGTCATAGCTGTGGAGGCCCACGTCCTCCTCCTCCATTGACCTACGACCAGATCAAGCAAGAGAATAACCAGATAAGAGAAAAGGTAACAATTTGATCGAGGTCTATAAAATGAAAATTTATCCAAAACTATATATCCATCTCATTTTCATTCTCTTTTCTTTTCTTTTTTAACTTTCAGATTGAGCGGGTGACAACAATGATGTCTAATTGTGTTCTACAAGATCCAGATAATACTTCCGACCCTGACACCAACATGCCTCAGAATGAGCCTAATGTGGAATCATCTCAGCACAACAACACCGATAACATGGTGCCTCAGACTCAGGGTGTGTCTAATCAAGAACTTGGTAACATGGCATCACCACTTCAAGGCAATAGCATTGACATGCTACCTCCAAGTACAACTAATCAAGGAATTATTGACGACATGCCATTGACTCAGCAGAACAATGACATTAGCATGCCTCAGAATGTGATTAATCAACGAATTGTTGATGACGTACCATCATCTCAGGCTCAGAACAATGAGATTAACGTGACTCTGCCTCTGAGTATTTTGAATAAAGGAATTGGTGTTAACATTGGCATTGTTCCTCCCAGTGCTTTGCTTGATCAAGGAAATTGTAACGTGCCATCATCATCATCACCTGAAAAAATCAACAAAATTAACATTAACCTGCCTTTGGGTTCGCTTAATCAAGATTTTGGTATCTATAGAGCGAAGTCAAATGGCAAAGCATGGGAAACAAGTAGTGGTGGTGACCCTCTAATTAGGTCACTCCCCGTTCCTAACAAACCCATGATTGAAGAGCTTGCAGATGCATCAGTGGAGGAACTTAGAGCCTTGGTTCAAGCAGGGAAGCCTATGTGGGTCAATGGGGCTCACAACTCTGAGATGATTAACGAACAAGAATACTATAGGACTTTCACCGGCGGAATTGGTCCAAGACTCTTGGGTTATAAATCTGAATCTTCAAGGGAATCCAGGGTCATCAACATGCATCATATTAACCTATTTGAGATCCTTAATGATGTGGTCAGTACTTTTTCTTCCCAGCAATACAATTCTCAAAATCATATTAGCCCCATCAGATTAATAATATACTAATGGGTAAGTTCCATGTTTTTTTTTTCAGCATCTATGGTCAAGTGTCTTTTGCGGCATTGTTGCAAAAGCAGCAACACTTCAAGTCCTATCAACTGGACAAGCAGGAAGTTATGATGGAATCTTGCAAGTGGTAAGCAAATTTTGCATTGCATTTTCATTATCTAAATCTGATGGATCATGTAAACAGAACAAAATGAAAAACTTGCTATTCCATCAGGTGTCAGCAGAGTTCCAAGTGGCAACACCACTTGTTCCGGCTCGCGAGTACTATTTCCTAAGGTACTGCAAGAAGCTCCAAGATGAGTCATGGGTGGTGGTGGATGCTTCCTTGAAAACTTCACAACCAAATGCAACAATCCCTCCAACCCGAAGAAGGCCCTCCGGTTGCCTGATTCGGCCATCACCAGATGGTTACTCAGCAAAGGTACATACATACCTACTTGTCATGATCATTTCATCAAATCAATATAAACACATAATAACATTCAATTTGTTTCAGGTTACCTGGGTTGAACATGTAGAAGTGGATAACAGAACATTAACAGTGAATGCTATGTATAAGCCTCTAGTTGAATCTGGCTTTGCCTTTGGTGCTAGACGCTGGATCGCAGAATTAGATAGACAATGCGAGCGCATATCTACTACACTACAACCCACAACCATGTTACAATCACAAGAAGGCGAACTTAGAGGTACATGAAATATACATATAACTTTTAAGCAGATTTATTAATATGATTGATACTCATGCATCGATGTTTATAACTTTATATACAGTTTCAAATGAGGAAGCCAGAAAGGGGCTGGTGAAACTGGCAGAGAGAATGGTTATGGACTTTTTAAGTGGTGTTGGTGCTTCTGCTTCAATAACAGAAGATTGGACAACACTAACTCCATCAACAAGTCAAAGCAATATAAGGATCATAACCAGAAAGGTTAAGGACGATCCAGGTAGGCCTTCCGGTATAGTTATCGGTGCCGCAACTTGCTTCCGCCTCCCAGTTCCTCCAAACACCCTCTTTGATTGGATTCGAACCGCAGACTCAAGAGCAAAGGTATATATTACAGCGACAATTCTATTTCACACCAAAATCAGCCACCAACTTATAATCCACATTGAAATACAAAATACATGAGTAGTGTAACTCATTTTTAGTGTTAATTTTGTATTTCAATGTGTGCCGGCGACTGATTTTGGTGTACACCTAGCATAACCCATATTATGGACGGGCCTGCACTTGCTATTGAACTTCAATTAAAAAACCTTCAAACTTAATTACCTCGCATTTTCATTGAAATTTACAGTGGGATGTTCTCTGTACCGGAGCTGAAGCTGAGGAATTTGCACGCATAAGAACTGGTTGCGACCCTGGCAACTGTATCACCTTACTCCGTATCAAGGTAATGTTGTAATTAATCTCATACGGAGCCTAAGAATTAATTAAGATATGCGGTTTGGTAAATGCGGAATTGTAATTGCAGAGTTCAGATGCGAAGAACAACGGCATGATAATAGTTCAAGAGAGTAGCAGCGATTCAACGGGGTCATTCGTGATATACGCACCGGTAGATGTGAATTCGATATATCCAGTGATTGGAGGAAGAGATCCAGATGAACTTCCGATTTTGCCCTCGGGAATGGCGATTCTTCCAGATGGATGTAGAAGTGGAAGTTGTTTGGTGACGCTTTCATTCCAGATATTGATTGAGTCAGATCCAAACAAGAAGATATCGATCCGTTCGCTGAGCACCGTTAACCAGTTGGTTAGGGCTACAGTTGACAACATCAAAGCTCTTCTTCAGACTCGGGAGTAACTTAATTAGAGAATTACTCAATTACTTTGAATTCTACTACTGCCTTTACTTTTTAGTTTCAATCTTGTCCGACCAATCCTTTTCCGTTTTGCCTTCTACTAGTCTTAAACATATGGATATCTATATATCTATATATCCTCCAATATTCTCAAATATGATAATTATCTTCATTTTTAAATAAATAAAATGTTGCTTTTTATGTTTTTAATTTTTTAATACTTCCTTCCTTTTTGTTAATGTATTATGAGTATCAGAGTATGTAATGGTTAATTAGTTTTTTATGGTACTAACTACTAACTATCAAAGTATCAATGTTGCTAACTCCATGAAATGCTGAACCGATGTTGCACGTGCTGGGCTAGGTTGACAAAGCGGATAGAAAGATATATTCATCAACAATGGTTACTTAGAGATTGATTTTTTTTTATATAAATAGTGAGTAGTGCTATGAAATCAGGAATTATCAAAGGACGAATAAATTCAATTATAAATTATTATTCGAAACTGAAAATATTCATCATCTAAAATTAAATACAATTATTATTCGACTGTATAAAATTATCATCTAAAATATAATACAAGTTATTATTCGTGATCAAACGGTGGAGAAGAAGCCAGATAAGATCATAGCGTGTCCAAGATGCAGGAGCATGGAAACCAAGCTCTGTTACTTCAACAACTACAACTTTAACTGGCCAAGGTACTTTTGCAAAGGATGCCAGAGGTACTGGACCACCGGAGGGGCCCTCCGAAACGTCCCTGTTGGTGCCAGCCGCCATAAGGCAAACAAGCTGCCGTTTCTGATGGTGCTAGCTTATATGATGAAACCTCCGATGATGTCCACAACTTTTGGGTTGGAGGAAGGGTTGGTTTTGAATGAGTGGCATGTGACTGGGTTGGAGGAAGGGTTGGTTTTGAATGAGTGGCATGTCACAATGCCTCACGATGATTTTCTGCAGCTTTTTCCGCATTAGGGTGGGTGGGTGGTGGCATAGATGGAAGTGACGGTTGCGGAGTCGGGAGCGGTTTCTGTTTGGCGTTGCGCTAATTATGCGACAGTTTGCATCTATATGCTAACTTCTTGAGGAAATTGTAGCGTTAGTTGATTTGAATTGTAAGCTGAATTTATACTTCTTAAATCTTGGTATCGACATTGTAATTTTCAACGCTATTGTGATTTGTGAATGTGGCTACTATTAATCAACGAAAATAAGTTTTAAGAAATAGAAATATCTATATCCATCGCGAGCACAATTCATGAGTACTATTATATTATAAACGAATTTTAAAAAAAGTGGATTTTCTGAAAGGAAAAAAAAGAAGAATTACTAATATGAACATATGATAACACTAATCTTATTGTAAATATGAAATCTCTGCCTCTGCATTCATCATATGAAAATTGAAATAAAGTACTCTCAATCTGGTCATAGATACTCAGCCACGCGAACCAGCCAATGGTGCTACAGGTAAATTTACTCAACTAAGTGAACTAACACATTCATATCCATTGTTTCAAAAAACTCATCCCAGATATAATATAGTATTGTATGTAACTAATAATATTGGCTGAGGGGAGATATTAGCAGGCTAACAAATAAACTTTTACTACAAGAAAGAAAGAAAGAGAGAAAATATGCATGTTAAAACAATCCAACTATACATGTACATGATTTTGGCAAGGAGACCAAGCAATTGCGAAGCTTCATCTCTACTCTAAAAATTATGTAAGAGCAGCTCACTATTGGAAAAATCATTAAGTTACAGTGTGCGCAAAACTGGTCAACTCCGCATTCGTTTTCTTTGGCCACCCTCTTCATTGGCACCCTACATCCGGAAAATGAAAATTAGAAAGCTTGAAACACATCCATAGTCACCAAATCGAAAGAAGGATGCAGATGAAAGAATAGAAAGTTAGCCGTGCAGATAATAAAATATGGGACACATACCCCTTCATCTAACCCAAAATCTTCAGACGGGGCTGTATTAGTGTCTGATCTGCATTTAGCATGAATAATGGGACCTAACTGTGACCTGTCCAAGCCCGCTGTTGCTCCGGTGGGTGCATTGAGGTATACAGCTCCTCTATACATCCATTCCTCCATTTCATCACTGTAAAACTCATCAAAAGGCTCCCCACATAATGCACATGTATTCTGGTCCTCTTCAGCTGGCACCGCCAACTCTTCATCATCTTTTTTCTCTTCTACTGTCTCAGTTGGCAGAAAACCAGGAACAGATTCTGTTCCCAATGCCTCCGCACCACTGAGCCACATCCTGTCACTGACAAACCACTTACGAGAAGACTTCTGTTTGCGACTTTTGGACATCCTGTTCTTTGTCACATGCCAATCCATATGACTACTGTGCTCCTCTTGGCATTTGAATCTAAGTCCACAAGTCGTGCATTGTCTAGGGAGATCTCCATATAAGGCACTGATTGCAGACTCATGACGAATCTTCAGAATATCTGGATTAAACTCAGTTCCAACAGAATCCTAAAAAAAGACACCTGATTCAGTTAAAATACTGGGTCACACAAGCAAATAAACAGACAAACGAAAAAGAATAAATAAACAAATTTGTTATAGACATGATATACCTGTCCAGAGGGTTGATTAGCCAATGAGATCACGCCTTGGGACATAAGCGAACTAATTAAATTAGTATATGCAACAGCCGGCTGTTGGTTTGATACATATGGACCAGCATTTGGATGAGGTATCATTTGAGATGGAGCAGGAGGGCGACCTGGAGGTAAAGGTGGATGGACTCCCCCCTGTAATTGTAAGGAATTATTTGGAATACCTTGGACTGGTAAAGGAAATTGTATAGGTAATGGATTTGACATAGCTGCACTTATAGAAGGGCCGTGTCCTTGCAAAGAGCTCGG
>JASCZI010242007.1:30818-51129 GCA_036250425.1 Stylosanthes scabra | reverse complement strand
ATATCCATAATGGACGTCCAAGGGGGAGTGTGATGAATTATTGGTGTCGGCAGCCGCCGGCACTATGCAGCACTATGCTACATAGTAACCCAATAAATCATGGCCGCCCATTCCTAATCAAGTTACTATGTTGCATAGTAGATGAATCATAGCCGTTCATTCCTTTTCATGTAATAGTAAATCTTTTACTATAAATAGGGCTATGATTTCATAAGTTTTTCATATCCAGAAATCAATAAGAATTTCATATTCTTTCTCTCTATAGTTCTCTCTCTTCCTTTTCTATTATTATATCTTCTATAGCTTTAATGTTATTATAGCTTCAGTTCTATAACAAACTTTATATTATGCACCCTTTCATGCACCCGTTGTTAGTGGTGAGTGAGCATTATTTGATTGTGGCAGATGAGCTGTGCTCAAGTTGGATGCATTGCATTTTCAATTTCTTTGGAGACAAAATAGTGAAAATACATAAGTTGTCCCCGGCTTGATCCGTGAGAATGAGATGGAGCTTTCAACAGTAATTCATCACTTAAAAATAGATTAATATATTGCTTAAATACTCTATCAATTTAGGGGTGTTCAGTTTTAATTTTATGCAACTAAAGTAAAGCAACTACCTTAACTAAAATTAAAAATGTTAAAAAATTGAATTGGATTGAATAGTTTTCTTTACAAGCTGAATAATTATCCTTACAAAAATGATTGTTGCAGCAGAAATAATACTTCTTTATTATCTAGTAATGAATAGAAGATCGGGTGAAAGAAACATAACTTAAAAATTATGTAAAAATTAATTATTTGAATTAAGATAATAGAAAATAGATCTTCTAAATAATAAATGTAGATTATTTTAAAAAGTGATACTGACTCGATGATAAGGAATAGAGTTGTGATTAATTACTTAAATTACGACACAATAAAAGTCACCGTCTTGGTGTTGGAATAACATTATCTCAAAATTAAAATCATATCAAAATTAAATTATGTACTCTTGAATTTTCCAAAATGTTCTTAGTAACAAAGTGATGGAAGATCAACGAATAATTAAATCCATGTAAAATAAAAAAAAGGAAAGGTGCCAATTAACATAATATTATCCATTCGTAAAGATAGAAAATAGTTACGCCAGTAAAAAGAGCCACATTTCGTGAAGTCCTCGTAGTCGTAGATTTACATCATTTTTTTTCCTTCTTCTTCTTGGCTTTCAACTCCCTTTCTTTTCGCAAACACCTTTTGCCTTTTGCAAGCATACATTGACTTGAGCGGAACGTGACACTTCTCTTTTCCCCCTTTTTTTGTCAAACCAATTTTTTAATTCACTATTTATTTTTGCTGTTCTTTAAAAAAATGATACTTTTCATGAAACGCAGTAACTCCTCCCTTCTCAATAATCAAACTATCATTCATTCATTCTCTTGAATCAGGTAAAAGTTCTCCTACTTTTTCTCTTTTTGTTTTTCAATTTCAAGTTGCATGCCCTTCTTTTATGTTACTCACTTTCAGTAGCATTCATTTTTCTGTTTTATCGTTAAAGATTGCAATTTTTATCACTTATTATGAAGGTTATTGTTGATGGCAAAAGATATACGGTTGAGAATACAAGAAGAAAGATTTACAAGAAAGTGAAAAAGGTAAATGGTGTTCGTGAGTTTTGTGATTTGGTGATGCTATAGTTTAAATTATAACTCACATTTTGCTTCTGCGATTTAATGTGATGAGTATTGTAGCTTTGTAGATACACACATACAGGAGTGAAGAGAAAAGACAAGATAATGAGAGCTGCTTTGTTGCCTGATGCAGCATTTGGGATTCGTCCCTTTGGTACAAAACACCCTTTTATATGTAGAAGAACAACTTCATTTGCAGCAATTAGAAACAGGTTTGCTTAAAGAATTTATCTTTTATATGTATTTGTTCTTATTATTAGTATTTTTTTTAAACACTTTCTCTACAAGTAGTGAATAAATGCCTAAATCTTCTTTATTTACCTTATTGCAGGAATTGTTTCTTTGCTGAAAAGAGGATCCCCAGATCATTATCCATTGTTTTCTCTCAAGCTGTAAGGACACTAAGGATTTCCTCTTGTATATATTATGATCTCAAATTATATGTCTTACTTCTTGACTTCTTGTTTGTCAATATTATTCTTTTTGAAATCTGTATATACACTCTCCCATTTCTTACAGTCAGCTCTAGTTATCTGTAGAAGAGATGGTCTTAGATGTTTTCATCACTCTAGAAGTGACCAAGATTTTATGTCTTCTAGTGCTATTCTGTTAAGTAGGTCCCAATAACAGTTCTTGCTTCATGATAGTTGAGAAATAACCTATATTTTACCTCTATGGCAGAAGGATTCAGATGATGCATTCTCTGAAGTGGTTAATGGTCATTTGGGAAGAAGTGAAGGTGCGGGGTTAGATGATGAATTAATGGCAACTAAGAAAGCTCTTGCTGTGGTACAAGCCAGACAAGATGCTCTTGAGAAGGAGAGAAATCAATTGCTTGAAAAACTGGCTCAATCTGAGGCCAAAAAGACAGAATACATGTCAGTTGAAGAGAAGTTCTCTTACGAATCTAACCCAGTCCTTGCCAAGCAAGATGCGGTTGATTTCGCTGTGCAGGTTGAAAAGTTAGCAGAGATTGCATTCCAGCAGGCAACTTCTCATATACTAGAAGATGCTCAACTCAAAATTTCATCGGAAGAAATCACAGCTGCTGAAGCAGCTCATCTAATTGAAAAGCAAATCAAGGATGCAACTGAAGGTACAATAGCATCCATCGTGGAAAAGTCAAAATTTGCTATAGGGAGAGCCCTAGCTATAGCAGAAGAAGCGCATGAACATGCAAAAAAGACCACTGAAACACTAATAGATAATGTCTCTCCATTTGATGAAATTGTTTCTGTCCAGGCTGAAAATATGAGGTTGCAGGGAATTATAACTGATATAGAATCTCAGTTGATTATTGCAAGAAATGAGGTTAACGGACTGAAGTTGGAATTGGAACAAACTAGACAACAGCAAATGGCATTTGAACAAAGAGCTATTGATGCAGAGAAGTCTTTGCTTGATTTTAAGGAGTCCACCAGGAAAAATATTTTGAAGCAAGAAGAGGAGATGAAGTCATTTATGGAGAAAATGAAGAATGATGCTGCAGAAAGAACGAAGGCAGTTTCCAAGACTTTTAAGACTGACTTGAAGAACATCAAGGCTACTGTTCAAGCTGCAAAAGAAATGGTGAATTTGAAAGATTATGCCTACCTAAGAAGATGCAAAGCACTTCAGAGGTCATTAAAAGCTTCCGAAGACGCTTTAAAGTTATGGAGACAGAGAACTGAAACTGTGGAATCATTGTTGTTGAAGGAAAGGCGGCAAGATGAAGGGGATGAAGATTCCATCTATGTTGTTAATGGTGGACGGATAGACCTTCTGAAGACTGATGATTCTCAAAAATGGAAACTGCTAAGTGACGGTCCTCGAAGAGAGATACCTCAGTGGATGGCAAGAAGGATTTGGGATGTTTCTCCAAAATTTCCACCACGAAAGATTGGTGCAGCAGAAGCTTTGGCATCAAGATTCAGACCTTTAGAGTTACCTAAAGAAGATGAAGTATGGTCCATTGCAAAAGAAATTCCAAAGCAAGGGGATGCTTTAGATGAACATGCTTTCGAGAGAGAAACAATTGAGAAAAAGCGGAAGGCATTGGAAACTGCTCTTAAAAGGAAGACTAAACAGTCGCAGAAAGTTGCTGAACAAACAAAATTTGGTCAGGATGCTATGCTTTTGCTTAGTGCATTGCTTGAAATTAGATGTAAATTGCTTCTGGATGGTTTATCTTGTTTCCATCTAAAAATTTATATAACTTCAATGCAGAGCCAGGGACTGGAACAGGACGTGAGATTGTGGTTAGTATACCTACTTACCCATTAAGTTGAAAGATTTGGAGTAAATGTATGACATTAGCGCTGATTGCGTTTTGAGTTGCTTAGATCTGGTGATTATAACTCTTAAGGGTTTTGATAACATAAGGTACTTTAAGAAATAAAAATGGGAAAGGTTTAATTGAAAAAATTTTAGACTTTCAATACATTGAATGCATTACACAAGTAATATTCTCTTTTTTTTTTTTTTATTTTAAAAAAAGAAGAATTCTGAATATTTGAAACAATAGTGTGGATGTAGAAATGCTAGAGCATTTAGTACCTTTGCACCATAATGCTGATTTTCATCTAGCATTATATCATTATATCACATGCAATTGTTTATGATTGTCCTCAAGGGTCCATTAACTCTGATATTGCTATTTGTTGTTATGAGCATTATTTATTGCACCTTTTTACCCCACTATAGTGTCATTGCCTCTGATGACTTATTATTTCTCAAGTTTCAAGCTTTTAATTGGGAGAGCTGGAGAAGACGGTGGTATCTGGACTTAGCTTCTAAATGTTCTGATCTATCTCAATCTGGTATAACAGCAGTGTGGTTACCACCGCCAACACAATCTGTTGCTCCCCAAGGTTTGACTAGCTTACTTCTATATATATATATTTTTCATCAGGCTATTTTGATGGTGTCAGAGGCATAGTATATACATTTGGTGAATTGAGAGATGAATTCAAAGTGAAATCTAGGCTGGACTTATGAAAGCACTGGAATAACAACCTGTTCTGTCCTTGCATCTCGGCACATTTTTTTTACCTAGTTCTATCATTCTGTGATCTGTCATTATATTTTTAGTTTTATTTTATTACCAAATTATTCTTGTAACTATCTTACATCTCATTTGCTTTCACTTTAATATGCCATATGTAATATCTAATATGTGTTCAACGTGAACCTTTGGCATGTTAAGCATTAATGACAGTTTAACTAACATGCAGGTTATATGCCTTCTGATCTTTACAACTTGAATTCATCCTATGGTTCTATGGAAGAACTTAAATATTGTATAGAAGAAATGCATTCTCAAGATCTGGTGGTATGCTTTTTTGCTAGCTTTGACAAGCAACCTTGATCACTTAAGATATATATTTTTGGTTAATAATTTATTCAAATCTTACAATAATGTTAAAATTTTCAAAACCCCAAAGTTTTTGGTTCCCAAACACAACAATTTCAAGGTCCACTCTAAAGTCAGAAGCACAAACTTACGTTTCTTTTATGGATAATTAATACCTTTTTGTGCTACATTATGTTGTTTGGATTACAGATTAGGAAATGACTGATTACTATAAATAGCTAATTTTCTTATTTTAAATTAAGTGTCAGTTGTGATCTTAGTTAAATACTAAAGAAATTTTTTTTGGGAATAATATTACATCAATTTATCTGAAGTTTTAAGGGCATCGTTTAAGAGGGTAAAAGTGGAAAGTTTTGGTTTTCCAACACAGTTAATGTATGTATAGGCAACTTTAAAAGTTTACATGCAATTTAAATTTCCTTTTTAAACTTTCTAGTTGTAATGTTGGCACTTGTTAGTAAGGCCCATTTTATCTTTTCCTATGTTCAACCTTTCAAATGCAAAGTATGGTTGTAATTTTGAAAAATGATTCATTGGTGAATAGGTCTTGGGAGATGTTGTACTCAATCATCGATGTGCACAGAAACAAGTAAGTTATTTACTCCTTAGTCTAAACTTTTGTATATATTTAGTACAAAAGGTTATAACATTTTTCTTCCGCAATGGGTTATGGGCTAAGCTAAAGTCATAATGATGGTGTTAGATTGAGAACAAGGGCAGTGTCTGGGCTTAATTACAATATTTATTTTCTCTAATTTTGTAATAAAAGATCCCAGTATGGTGAGTTGGGGACACGAAAGTGATTCTTTAATCATTGCATTGCAGCCTGTGGTATGTAAAACAATTCAGAGTATCTAATTTAGTTGTTTATCCAACTCAGCTACATGAATCTGTGATTTCCTTGTTCTACATTCCAAGTTCATGGTTTCACTACTGTGAATAATGTTAAAACTGAAATTAAGAAATTCTTCTGAAATCACTTGTTTTCGCATTTGGTTTCTGCTGAAATTTACCGAAATATGGGCTATCTATTTTGAAACCTGTGTGTTTACATACAGTAGCTGTGTTCTGTGACTCGTGCAATCTCTTTACTTATTTAGTATTCGAACTCTAGTTGGAGCAATCTCTTCCATAGATACACTTCATAATAGTGTGTTTTTTAAGGGCTTTCAAAAAATTCTCATTGTTTACGTGTTTCAGAGTTCAAATGGTGTTTGGAACATTTATGATGGCAAGCTTGCATGGGGACCTGAAGCAATTGTATGTGACGATCCCAATTTTGATGGCCGTGGAAATCCGTCAAGTGGTATATCTTTATACACGCACATATATATGATATCTATAGATATGTCCTACAATTTTATCTTGTCTTTTCAATAAGTTATTTGTGAGAAACTTTGAGGCTTTGGCCTTCCACTCCAATTGAGACAAAGCCTAATTAAATAAGTACGAGGGAGAAAAAAAGTCTTGAAACCTGTATTTTGTAATTAGTTTGAGTGTTCACTTTCCATTGGTCTAAGGTTGGCGTGGTCCTAACAGTATGAACTATGGAGTTCCACTTCTCTAATGTGTCATAACTCATACTCTTCAATATGGAAGACAAAAAATATAGCTCCCTCTCCACAATATGGGAGTGCAAAATGCTTTACCAGGTACTAAGCTAATGATTAGGATTTTCATAGACCTTTTTCTGATTCTCTTTATATAGGTGATATATTCCATGCAGCACCAAATATTGATCATTCTCAGGACTTTGTACGGAGAGATATCAAGGGATGGTTAAAATGGCTTCGGAATGACATAGGCTTTGATGGATGGAGGCTCGATTTTGTAAGGTATCTTTTTTCCCCATTCTAAGTATTTTGGGTCTTGAGATATTTCTTTACTTACTAATTTCTACTGATTCACTCTTGCAAGTTGTATCTCACTTTATTCAAAAGTAAATGCAACAGATAAATTGGCTAACTCTCATGCAGATGTAGTTGATTAGGAAAAAAAGGTTCTGGAATCCTTTGCAGTCAATGCTGCAATGTAGTGGGAAAGAGAAATAAGCAAACTAATCAGCTTAGACTTTTTGGTTAAATCATTGCTGCTTTTGAATAAATGTTCAACTTGACAAATTGTAGTCTTTAGTTTATATGAAAAACTTTTTTTTTTCCTTAAACCTCAATCCAAGTACAGTGTTGTCCTTTCAGCAAGCAGGGATGTTAGACTTCAAGGCACCATTACCATTATTTGGCCCTTGCTTGGCAGCCAAATAATGACAAAACAGAGCTTGCAAGATTTGTTATTAGCATAGTATTGCAAGGAAGCAAAAAAAAATACTCCTCTTGTCTTCAAAGTATTTGACTCTTAGGGAACTTCTTACTAAAGAAGTGTCACAATTTTAAGTTGCACTATGAGAATTGAGAAATGTGGAGCTAAATAATGATATAATAGAAAACTCGTATCTTCATATCTGATATCTGCGGTGCTATGAGTAAACATACCAAAATAGACAAGGTCAATAATTTTAAGGGAGAACAAAATCATCTTTGTTTCAACAGTCTCTCTTTGCAATATTCTACACATCTTTATTTTGTTTATTCTTTCATAAAATCAAACATCATCGTTATTCTAGTTCCTTTTGTTTTACAATTATAATATTCTAATATAAAATTTGACTATTCCTTATCATCTGCCTGCAGAGGCTTTTCTGGTACATACATAAAAGAATATATTGAAGCATCAAATCCTGTTTTTTCCATTGGAGAATATTGGGACAGCTTGGCTTATGAACATGGAACTTTGTGTTACAACCAAGGTTTGTTACTTACTGCATTATCCTTCTTATTATTGGTCCTATTGCAATAACCTGAAATATATCAACCTCTCTGAGTTATATACTTTTGTCTTACAAGCTATTTTTCAAATTTATAATAAATAGATGATCATCGACAACGGATAGTTAACTGGATCAGTGCAACAGGAGGCGCTTCATCTGCATTTGATATGACAACAAAGGTACTCTATGTTCCATATCAATTATGGTAGCTTCTTGGTAATCTTACATCCAGAAGCTTGCTATTATTATTCAGTCATGAAAAGCTGATTTCATGGGCAAAAATGTTCCATTTTACCCGATTATTATCAGAAACATAACAAATGTCCTGGAAGGCTGTATTTATCAACTTTTCTATTTCAATCCTTCCAGAATATAATTAGGACTTTTATGATCTTCTCTGGATGACTGATAAAATGAGAGGTACTTAGATCAAGTCATGTCGGATTTTCCCTCTATAGAAAGAAGTGGAAAACTTAGAAGGAAGGGAGCAAAAAGGGAAAATCTTGTGGCCAGAATTTAACATTATAATATTGTGATTTTCAGGGAATACTTCATTCTGCTGTACATGGTGAATATTGGAGACTGATAGATCCTCAAGGGAAGCCTACAGGAGTAATGGGGTGGTGGCCTTCTCGTGCTGTTACGTTCCTGGAGAATCATGACACAGGGTCTACTCAGGTATCTATTCTGTCTTTGAAGCACCCTCTCTTCTTTTTCACATACTAATGCAAATCATGATTCGAAAGTCTGACCTTTTTCTCAAATTTTGTTTGCTGCCTTGACATTGTTGCATATACTATCAGAGAATAATGAAAATGGACATAACATTTCATGTTATTTTCAGGGTCACTGGCCATTTCCACGAGAAAAGCTCATGCAGGGATATGCATATATCTTGACTCATCCAGGAACCGTAAGTTCTCAACAAATTAACATCTAATATACTAAATCTCGAATAAATTACATTGAGCTCCTCTGAGATTAGGAGATATTATTCACACTGACCTCCCTTATGGCACTTGGTAGTTGGTATCCCTTATTTTACAAAATATGACACAGTGACCTCCCTTATATGTTATTGATCTCCCCACAATTAAGAAGTACGCAACTTCAGAGGAGGTCAATTTAATTTGCGTAAAGTCTATGGTTTTTATATGTAAAAAAGCATATGAACTGAGTTCTCTTAAAGGACAACCTGTTCTTACAAGTTTTCTCGTCTTTGGTGCTCCATATTTGTTAATGACTTATATTGTGCTTTGAATACTTTGCAGCCCACAATATTTTATGACCATTTCTATGATTTTGGCATCCGTGATGTGATAACCGAATTGATTGAGGCTAGAAAGCGCGGTGGAATCCATTGTAGGAGCTCCATCAAGATATATCATGCTAATAATGAAGGTTATGTAGCACAGGTTGGTAATTCACTAGTTTTGAAGCTAGGGCACTTTGCTTGGCACCCCTCTAAGGAGAACCAATTGGATGGTAGCTGGCAAAAGTTTATTGACAAAGGGATAGATTACCAAGTTTGGTTGAGACAATGATTCATTACACAAATGGATATAGTAGATAAATAGAGTAATAGACAATGGATTTCCATAAGGATTAATGGAAATGAAAATATAGGTTACTGAATATAAAGCACAATGATTATAGGGAGAAGATAATCTTTTGGTTGTGATATATACACCAACAAACATTGTATTAATCCTGTTCAAGGGGATTCCCTTAGGTTAATACTACTCCTAATTTGAAAATTATTAGAGTGGCATTGCCATTTTTCTAATTTCTAGTGATGGCAAGCTTTTGCTGATACATTGTTTAGTTGAATTCTATTTTCAAATTTTTTTTATTCCCATTAATGAGTGATTTGTAGATATGCTTGATGAAATCATAGACATTTTCATTGGATACAACATTTTCCATCATTAAATGGTCATTAATATATAATTTGGTCAATGGTTATTAAACACCCTATGAAAGTGAATGAACACAATAATGTCATCATTTATTTCGTCAACCTTGACTTTTGTGCAGAAATGCAGCATCCCTTCAGCGGCAGATCAATAGTATTGGTCAGTAAAAAACTAGGGAATCAAAACTAACACTATATAAAGCATTTTAATCTAGGATGGAATCCCAACACAATTCTTTCTCTCAATATTATTTTTTTCCCAAAGAATTAAACAATTCACTAGGATGGGAATCCCTCACTTTCTCTGCATACCATTTCCACTTCTAGGCCATGTGAACCCTCTAATGCAATTTTCTCATGTTCTAGCCAGACATGGCTGCAAGGTCACTTTTCTGCACACTGAGTTCAACCACAAAGGTAATGTAACATAATTATTAGCGTAATTAATTTGTATTAGCTTAGTTATAGTAGAGAAATGAATATACAAGTTATTTTAGTAATTGTATTATGTCATTACATGAAATGAAATATGAATTGGATTGGAATTTCTCTTTTCTATCCCAAATCCCCTCTCTGTTCTTCAACTTCATCAATATTGTTTAGGCTCCAACACCAACGTTGAAGGGTCAAAGATCAAGGTTGTGACACTCCCAGATGGTTTGGAAAATGATGATGATAGGAGTGACATGTTAAGGGTACTTTTGTCTATAAAGAGAACCATGCCTTCTTTGCTTCCAAAGCTAATAGAAGATGTCAATGCCTCAGACTCTGAGAATCATATCAGTTGCATACTTGTTACCACAAACATGGGTTGGGCCTTGGAAGTTGGCCATAGATTAGGGATCAAAGGTGCTATTTTCTCTCCAACTTCAGCAACTTCTTTAGCCTCTGGTGTCTTGGTGCAGGGGCTCATTGATGATGGCATTATTGATTCTTCAGGTATATATATGGTTTCTTTCTTTACTAATGATACTTGATGCCTGTACTGCTGACAAAAAAGTCTTGAACATATTTATTGTTGATTCAGTATATAAGTGGTTTATACTTTATAATATATGTGGAAATACGAAATAAACATTGAAAATGCGTGAAAAATACCTATAAAAATACAGAAATACATGATATCTGATTTTTTGTGTCTTGCATTCTAAAGCTACTCCAAAACAAACAAACAACAACAAAGCCTTGTCCTACTAGGTGGGGTCGGCTAGATGGATCAAACGACGCTAGCCAACCCTCAAGTCTCAATCTAGTGTTACACAACTTTGACCATGTTGAAATTTCAAAGCTTCCAAACTTCATAACATTTTTCTGTGTAAGAATTAGATTAACCAAATTGGCATTGGCCTTGGGATATTGATTATCAATTTTTGTTGTTTGCGGATTTTTCAACTAATTGAATGCATTGAAATTAATAGTATTTGACCAGACATTATTAATTTCACTATTAGTACTTAGAAAACGGTGAAAATACATTGAAAAATTAAACCAGCAGGTACAAACTTTGGAACTTTTATGCTTCCATGTTAAATGTTTGCAGGACTCCCCACCAGAAAACAAGAAATTGAGCTCTCCCGAGGGATGCCTATGATAGACACGGCGCACTTTCCATGGCACGGTGTAAGCAAGGTCTGGTTCACTGGAATTATCAAAAAGATGGAAACAATCAAGGTAGCTCAATGGTGGCTCTGCAACACTACTTGTGATCTTGAGCCTGCAGCATTCTCCATTTCACCAAGGTTCCTACCAATTGGTCCATTAATGGAAACTTATAACAACAACAACATCAAGGCTTCTTCTTCATTGTGGCAAGAAGACACAACTTGCCTACAATGGTTGGATCAACAACCAACGCGATCCGTGGTGTATGTTTCGTTTGGTAGCTTGGCTGTGTTGGAATCAAACCAATTCAAAGAACTAGCTCTCGCGCTTGATCTCATTAACAAGCCTTTTCTTTGGGTCGTTCGCGCCAACGATAATAACATTATTAATTCGAAAGAATTCCATGGAAGTAAAGGTAAAATTGTCAGTTGGGCACCACAGAAGATGATCCTAAACCACCCTGCCATAGCTTGTTTTGTTACACATTGCGGATGGAATTCTACTTTAGAAGGTGTTTGTGGTGGTGTACCATTTCTATGTTGGCCATTTAATAGTGACCAATTCATTAACAAGAGATATATTTGTGATGTGTGGAAGGTTGGATTGGAATTGGAAAAAGATGAGACTGGACTGATTTCAAGGGGTGAAATTAGGAAGAAGGTGGAGCAATTGCTTGGGAATGAAGAAATAAGAGTAAGGTCTTTGGAATGGAAGGAAATGACTCTGAAAAATGTAAGTCACGATGGTCAATCATCAAAGAATTTGAACATGTTTGTCAATTGGGCAAAATAATGACACAAATAGTGAGTTATCTTATTGTCCTAGAAATCACCTGATGAGTACTATCTATAATAAAACAGAAAGTTTTGATTATCAATAATATTAAAATATTATTATTTTTTTAATTTTATTTTTTATGGATTGAGCTGTTTTTATTTTATTGAGTTTATATATTTTATTAGTTACTATTATTTAAAAGCTATTAGCTACCTTGATAATAAAATCTTGTGTATTTTAATAAGTTGATTTTTTTTGCCTGTGATAAAGTTATATACTTTTATTTTTGAGTTTATCTGTAAATTACCCTAAAGAACACATGTTTTTTGAAAAATATATTAGTTATTTTTTAGGTTTATTAATAACAAAATTTACTGCACTTTTACTTCTTGGAGAATTAGAAAGATGTTTTATTTAAAAGTGAAAAATGATTAGGAGAATATATCATTTTTATTGATCATTATACAACGTATCGGAAAAAAAATGATCATTATACTATTTTAGAGAAATTTTACATAGTCAACATATAAAATTATTTTATATCAAAATCAGTTTTACTTTCATCTTAATAAATATTATCAAGTTTAATTTGATCAAAATTTAATTTTAAAATACAAAACCAAAAGTTTTTTCTCTTGACGAGTTCTCCAACTGTGTATTATCAAATTAAAAAGCATGTAATATATTGTGCTACTATATAATATGATTAAAATACAATGCAGTAGGTGATGAAATGATTAAACATATCTGCAAATTGTCGTGATCTAAAACCGCCAATATAACTGTTTCACTTTATCATCACATATCGGACAAGAATACATGATTAGGTAATTTGACATTTATTTTTTATAATTTTTTTCCATTTCATTTCATGATTTAAATGTGTATTCTATCTTCATAATTTGAACTAGTTTGATCATTATAGGGATAGGATAAATTAAAAAAAAAATAACTTCGGTTAACAATTAGTCAATAAAATATTAATAGCTTAACTTGGCCTCGTACTACAGGTACCAAAGTAAAATTTAAAATTTTTTAAGATTTTTAACGTAAAAAGTTGACCACGGATATTACATTATATTATTGAGAGGCTAAGATGAATTGTTAATTACAATATTTCTCTTTTATAAAATTAAACCTTCAAAAAAATAAACATAAAAATTATTAATTTTACATGCACAAACCGTGTACAATGCAATATATGTGAAAATTATTTTTGGCCATTAACTTTATCTGAAACATCATGAATATATATACAATCATGCTAGGTAGTAAATAAATTTTTGAAAAATGGTAACCAATAAAAGATAAAAGCTCAATAAAATAAAAGAAGCTGAACTCAACAAAGATAAAATCCATAATAATATTTTAAATTTATTGGTTAATATTGATTACCAAAATATTGGTTACCTAGACTTTATAGATGAAAATATCAGAAAATAATTTTAACATAAATAAAAAATATTAGAGATAAAAATAAATAAATTAAATGTTAAAAATTGCACACTTTAGAAATAAAAAATATATTTTATTTTGAAATTTATTTATTAAATAATAATTCTAGATATTTATATATTTTGTCTAATTAAATTTAATTAAATTATTTACTTTTATACTAAATAAAAGACATTAAATTTGACTAATATAAGTGTAATTAAAAAAAGCAGCAAAGTCAAAAAAAATAAAAAACAAAAAACAAAAAAACAAAAACAGAGCAGCAAGCCAGAGAACACGCCGAAGGCATGGAGATGTCTCTAATGCCACTTTCAACTTTATTTTGCAATAAAAAATTCGAAACCAAATCAAGAAATCCAATTAATAGTAAAAGAAAAGGAAGAATTTGGTATTTATAGTTAAGAGTTTAATTTTAATGTATTAATGAATAAAACATTTTATACAGATATACAATTACATTTATTTTTTTGAATGAGTAATTATGGGGTCAATAAAAAAAAATTATTTTTTATGATGTGAAATTACATAATTAAATGTAAAATATCGTTATATTAATAGTATATCAAAATTAAATCTTATAATTAATAATTATATGTAGCTATAACTTTTTTATTATTTTGAATTTTATTTTATTTATGAATTATTGTTAAATTAAATTCATAATATTATACATTACAAATATATAATTATGATTATTATTTATATAAAATTATAAATATTAAATTAAATATAATAATTTTAGATTATAAAAACCTATTATTACTCAAAGAAAAATAAAAAAAATATAACCGCCCTAGGGCTAATAAGCTAATAATGCATTATTGATAGATATTGCTTTATATGGACTCACTGAGGGGCCAGTAGTAGGTATACTAGTATATGAATTAACATATTCACAACATCTACATCTTTACATGATTTTAAATTTAACAGTACTGCATACTTCATTTCATTATAAGTAGTAGGTATTCTAATATATTGTTAGTAATTTTCTTTCTTTTTGTTATTTTGATTAATTTCATAGTAACAAAAGGATATATATACTCATTATGCGTTTTAATTTTCTACTTGTTTTTATTTTCTATGAGCAAAAGCAGTATATAGACAGAGTTTTGTGTGTGTTAGTTTTACCTGCAAAAGTTGAGGGTTCAAAGTTCAAACATATATATATATATTTTAAGAAAACAGAGAGAAATTGTACGGATTATAATTCTAGGTCTGGAGATATAGGGATTTTTATTTTTTTAAATAAAAAATTCAATATTTACAAAAATACACGCAAAAAAAATTACAAAAATGCACTCCCATTTTATATCTCATCGCCAGGAACAACAAAATGATATTTAATATATCTCGTTATCCCTAAGGACAAAATACACTAAAATAATATTTAGACTTCTTTACTTTTTCTTTTCCACACAGAAAAAGAATTCTTAATTCATGAAGACTAGCTAATATAAAACCTAACTAAAAAAATGAAATCAACTTGATGAATGAATATATATATTAAATCTTAATATTTCACACACTCACACACAAAACACATGAGATATGTAAATATCATAGAATTGTTTTTATAATGTGTGTTTAACTTTTGTAATATCATAGATATTTTTAAATAAAAAACAAAAAAAACTTGTATTCTTAATCTTTTATAAAATTTTATGAGAAATCCAAAATCTAACAAACTCAAAATAGCAATGATTAATTAATAAAGTTATCCATTAAATATTTTTTATAAAAAAATATGTAAATTTATGCTCTTAATATATATATCATATATTTATTAAAATAATAAATAATTTAATTTTCATAAGTGCAAAAGAATTTATAAAAACAATCCATCGTATATTATCAGATAATTTAAATAAAAATAACTAATTTTTAAACTCATTATTTTAAAAGTCATCTAAATAAATTAATCTAATTAAATGATCAAATAATAACTATTTATATACTATCATTATGTCAAAATTAAACTCATAACAAATTTAAAGACTTGTATTTATAATAACATTAACATGTAACTAAAAACACATGTTATTAATTAAACCTAATTATTAATGATATGTTAGCTTTTTATTTTTGGTTTCCTAAAGTATTCCCAGCCCGACAGATTAAAAATAAATCATTTGCAGATCTGAGTTCCATTTAAGAATTTGCTGTTAGTCAATGGGTTGCTACATGCAGAAAGCGGAATTTAAATTCCCAATACTTACTAAAACGGACTAGTGAGCTAATAACCACTAGATCAACCAAAGTTGGTTTAATGATAAAACTCCAGAAAACAAGCCACACACATGTCTGATCTGATGATCTGGTTACCCATTTTTGTTAGCTGCGTTTGGATAACATTGCAATCATCACAATCTTTGGCTTTTCCCTCAAGATCAGAGCTGCGCGATGAGATCAATCTTCTTCGAAACTGCCGTATTTGTGAGAAACTTTGCTTCCTATACTTTGATTATTTTCTTATTGCAACATCATAAGTGTCTAGGGAAATCTAAAGTATTTTAGGATGGAAAATAATTAAGTATTAAATACGATTTAATTTTCATGTGCTATATAATAAAAATGTTTTTATATAACTATAATTTTTTTTTACCAACTAATTTTATATTTTATATCAGCAAAAAAATTAAAATTTTAAATTCACTGTTTAAATTTTATACGAGTTATAATTTGGATAAATTTAAATGAATGTGATTATTTATATAAAAATATTTATATGAAAATAATAATTAAAATTAACACATATTTTATTAAATAATTTAATCAAATATATTAATTATTAAACAATTTTTAACTATCATATTTACCTTCATATCATCTAAGTATTCAACTTAAATTAAATAAGAAATACATATTTTTGGGAAGAATATTGCTTCCAAATTCCAATGGAAAATGGATGACAGATGAGATTAAAAAATGGTTTTGTTTTCTTCCTTACAAAGTTTAAGTAGCGGTTTCCTATCATTTTCCTACAACAGAAACCTTGACAATTCTTAGTGAAATGTCTTGTCGTCTTTTTAGATTTTGTATTTAGATGGATATACTAAAATTAATTATTAAAATTAATTATTAATATAAAATATATATTTAAAATAAACTAAATAATACTTACATTTATACGTAAATTTTTAATAATTAATTTTAAGTATATAAATAGGATTTTTATTTTGTAACTACCAGAGGATGTATGTAAAAATGCTATATCACCAACACAATTAAATAGGGATAATTTAATTAAATAAATGGATTTGGAAACAAAATATTTATATTGTCCTATTCTAAAAATTACGTTCAATTTAAAAAAAAAAAACTATATAATCCATCACAGACTAAAATATTTTAGCAAAAACATATGATTCATCATGATAATTTGCCATGAATTATGCTTTTCAAGAAATGCACATCATCCATAGCATCCAAATGCGGATTCTGTTTAATATCGTAATGCATCATGGGCTACCACGTATTACGTTGATATGACAAGTTCGTGATAAATTTAAGGGTATTGTTAGAGCAGAAATGCTATAAATAGTAAATATTTAAATGGGCTCCTAAAAATTAAAATTAATCTCTTAAATTTCATTGGTTTTGTTTTGAATCTCTAAATTTTTAATTTTTTTCAGTTTGGCTCTTTCATTATCTTATTATTCACGTAGATCATTATATTGCCATGCAGGCCAAAAACTATTATTTGATATGGCAAACTTTGGTTATAGTATCAATTTATTAGCTCTTCATAACCTAACATAAAAATTCTAATTTCCAAATCTCTTTATTTTTTTTAACGACAAATCATATAAAAAAATGTTCAATAGATGTACAATCACAAAGTGTTCAAATAAACCTTGAAATTAAATTAACCATAATTATAACAAAATATATGTTAAAGTGGCACACTCTCAAATGAGTTCATCAAATTGATTAAAACAAAATAAACGCATTCTGAAAAAACCCTAGTGGTTGTCACAAATTAAGTCCAATCTCTATTCACATGAAACCATTCATTAATCCCAGGGCGGATTTAGGGGTGGCTAGAATAGGCTTTGGCCCTCCAGAAAATTTATGAACTTTATATATAATAAAAAATGTGTAATAATATACTAAATATGTTTCATAATTCAATGGATGCCTTCATTTTTTTTAGAATGATATTGTATTGAGGATGTGGGTTCAAATCCCAATATTGTCTTCATTTTTTGGTGACTTTTCCAATATTAATATTCAAAGAGAACGGTGTATAATTTGATGGCTAACTATTTTTTAAATAAATATTTTTTTCTTCTTTCTTCTTGGCTTTTATTTTTTATTTCCTTCATTAATTCTTACCTTTATTATTATGTCAAAATAATCTAATTTATACATTGACTCCTAATTTAATATAGCAGAAAAATATATAAATAATAAATTAAATTATTTTACAGTTTATTATTTTCTCATGATATTAAAATCATAACAAATTAATATTTTTATGAAAAATGTGATCAAATTTAAGATAATATTTAATTATACTAATTTTTATTTTCCGACCCTCCTTCGCAAGGTTTATGGATCCGCCCCGTAATCCATTACAATAGAGTACAAAAAGTGACTAGGAACAATAAAATAAAAAATAGAAACCCCAAAACAGAGCATGGTGATTTTGGAGTAATGTATGAGTTACTAACCCTTTCTCAAGTGAATGGTGCTGCTTTTGATTCCCTTTCATCGCTCTAACCAATGGGAACTACACGCTGATGTTGTCAACCACAAGTCTTCAACGGCGACAATAGCGGTGCTTGGTCTCACACATGCAAGGAGTGGAAAAGAAGAGCGAAGATAAGAAGATGAAAAGTGTTTTGTGCTTTGAGTTTTTTTTTTTTTTTTAATTAAAAACTCCTCTAACGATGCTGAACAATGTTGTATGAGTCTTGTGGCGCCAAGAGAAAAATTTCGTTTTTGAGTTACAACCAACATGACAATGTAAACGGTCTACGTAGGCAGCAAGATAGCGGAAGAGCCAAATTGAAACAAAATTAAAAATTTGAAGGTCTAAAATGAGGCCAATAAAATTTAAAGGACTAATTCGAGGCCAATCTCAAATTTCAGGGACCAATTTGAGTGTTTAAGAAGTGAGGGCCAACGTGTTGGATAGTTGAGAAAATGAATCGTAAGAGTGATAACTGTTTTTTAGCTCTAGTACAGTTCATCATAATGGAAAGATTAAAAAAAATCGAAGAGGGTGTGAAGTTCATCGATGAAAATACAACAAATGTGTTTATCACTAGAAGAACCCACTTCATGAAATTGTAACAGAGGATCCTTCGTAAGCTGGTGTTTGGAGGGAAGCAAGCGTGTGATTAAAATATATTACATGATACCTATAGACGTTGTGAATCATAATGTGAAATATGATTATTTTGCAATTGAAATGATGAAGATCTACAAGTTTTGTTTCATTACTGACAACAGTTTTTAAAAGTTCGAATAATTGAGTTGTTTGCGAAGAATGTTGATGTGGTTGCAAGCTCAGGTGGATCAGCTCCCACTCTGCAATCTAATTTATTGGTGGAGACTCGAGTTTGATGTATTTATGGAAAACCATTCTGAAGCATGTGGCACCTCTTTCTTTTGGAGTTAATATGACTGAAGTAGAGGAAGAAGGTGGTTGTGACTTAGGCGACAATTGATCATTAGACGAGCTTGCGGTTGCCATAGCAGGGTCATCGCAGGTTGCATTTCCGCACATCTGTGCTAGAGTGCCGGATGCTCTTGTGGACGAGACTTTATATGGTAATGATTCAAATAATGAGCCTGCTATAATTGAGGGAGACGACGATAATGATGGTGGCACCATTTCGATGGGATGGATTTAGAGTTTAGAATTATGTGTAAATTTGTAATCCATGATAGACTTTTACAGATTCTATAAAAATATAAAAGTAGAAGATTATTTATTCTATGTTTAATAGAATATTATTTCACCATGTCAAATAAAAGTTCATTTTGATGTTATTTTTTAGGGCAAATGACCTAAATAAAATGAATGGAAGAAAAAATGATTGAATTGTCCTAAAAAAAGAACCATGATCGAATTGTCTTTTTTTTTTTCTATATAATACGTTGCAGGGTGTGGGGTATTACAATTTACACATAATACCCTGCACCCTGCCATGGATTACTTGTAAATCAGGTCACACATAATACGTTGCAGGGTGCAATGTATTATGTGACAATTTGGTAATACATTGCAGGGTCCCACGTATTATTTATTAATTTCTAAAAAATTAAATAAAAAATTAATTTTTAATTTAAAAAATAAATTTTAGAATAAAATATAGCTTTTAGAAAAAAAGAAAAACTTTGGGACCAATTTGATTTTGTCTCAAATTTTTGTGACAAAAAATATAGTTATTCCTATTTTAAAGGTAAATAATGGATTATTCTAGATGTACACTAAAATCAGCCATCAAATTAGTCACTAATATATAATACACATTAAAATATAAAATACATACTAAAAATGAGTTAAACTACACATGTATTTTATATTTCAATGTATATTATATGACAGTGACTGATTTAGTGGCTGATTTTAGTGTGCAAATAGAATTATTAATTTATAAAATATATTGTTAATCACACGTTTGACCTTAAATATTTAATAGTAACAGGAGTAAAACTGAAACTAATCAAATATATTAAAAATAAAATTAAATTAAATTAAA